>CABHPP010108322.1:0-49633 GCA_902168425.1 Peromyscus attwateri
GTGTGCCTCTACGGGGCGGCATCCCCCAACTGCACCCTCTACTCTGACTCCATCACCCTCTTCCCTACATCTCCAGAGTGTCGTGTACCCGGCACACTGAAGGCTCTCCTGCTGCTGGCCTGCTCTGCCCAGCCTGGTATGGGCCTCCTTCCTCCGTCCTCACTACGCTGGGCTACAGTGCCTTATCCAATCCAGTGGTTCTCAACCTGTGGGTTGTGACCCCTTAGGGTCACACATCCGATATTTACATTATGATTAGTAACATTAGCAAAATTACAGTTATGAAGTAGCAACAAAATTGCTTTGTGGTTGGGGGTCATCACAACCTGAGGAACTGTATTAGGAAGTCAAAGCACTGGGGAGGTTGAGAACCACTGACTTAGCCTGTGCTAGCTGCTGTAACAAAACGTCACCCACCAAGGGACTTAAAGACAACAGAAATGTACTGTTCACTGTTCTGAAGGCTTGGAAGCCCCAGATCGAGGCACCTGCAGAAAGGATGCCTTCCTTGTTTCTAATGGTATGTTCTTCATATTCCCTCCTTTGGTGGGAGGGGCAAGGAACCTGTCTGGAGCCCCTATAGAGGCACTGATCCCGTTCATTCCTGGTTCTATCCTCACGACCCAGTCACCTCCCACGTGCCTAATTCTGTCACTTTAGGAGTTAGTTTTAACGTGTGCATTTGGCTAGTTCACAAATACTCAGGCTGCAGCACCCCCTGAAGACTGTCTTTCCGTTCATCTCTGTCAGTGTTCTAAACCCGGCACCTCCAGTGTTGCCTGGCCAGCTGATGCTGATGGATGAACGGATTGTTCCCTCAGGAAGACACATACAATTTAGAGAAGCCTCACTTAGGGGACCTTCTTTTTCATATACATTCACAATTTATGACTTCTTTGTTTAGCCATGATGTCAGATGTTCTTTCTAGAAGTATCCTCAGCTTGGGAATTATGAGTAAGCTCTTCCTTTGTGAAACAGCTGCAAAGGGCAAGATGAGAATCTGCTGTCTCCTGCACACATTGGCTTTTCATTTTGTTGTTTTTGTTTGGTTTGGTTTTTCTGGATTTGGGTTATTTGGTGTGGGGGGGGGGGGGGGGGGGGTGTTGGTTATTTGGGGACTTTTTGAGACAGGCTCTAATGCAGCCCAGGCAGGCTTTAAACTTTATATAATTGAAGTTGGCCTTAGACTCTGATCATCCTGTCTCTGCCTCTTAAGTGCTGGGATTACAGGCCTGTGTCACCATGTACATCTCACATTGATTTATTACAGTTAGGAAAATGTGCGTGATCATGAATTCTTCCATTCACAGGAACTACCTGCCTCTTCCTCCTGTGGGACTTAGCTTCCTGGAACTTACCATCTCCCCAAGGCCTGTGGGACTCAGTTCTTCCCTCTGTCCATTTACCATTATCAGACTCACTTCCAGAGCTGGGCTAGGAACATCCAGGAACGCCTCCACCCACTGATTCCACTCCACCCTCACTTACCAGGTGTGAAGCGTCACTGTGCATGGCTGACTCACACCCTCAGAGGGACTCAACTTCTACAATAATGGAAATAAGCATCATCGGCCTTCTTGCTCCCTCCCTCCCTCAGGCCTACACAGCCTGGAGTGAGAGGCAGGGGGAAGGGCCAAAGCTGAATGCATCTGCCCAAATCAGAGGCCCCAAACCAAACCAGAGGCATGAGATGGTAGTGAGCTCCCCACTCCATCCCATCCTTCAAATCACAGTTCACAGTTCATTGTTAAATCACAATCCTGAGTACACATGCATATTGCAACGGTTGCTTTAAAATGTTGTGTGAGAGCCCTGAAGAGCAGAACTGAGGATTTCCTGAAGAATAAGAACGACTAGTTAGGAATGGAAATCTCAACCTGTGTCCAAAAATTTCTGCTGTCCTCCTTGCTAGCCCGTCCAGCAGATTTCAGCCTTGTTTGGCCAGCCCATAATATGACGTAAGTCAATTCCTTGCAATAAATGTGTGTGCAAGTGCGTGCATGTGTGTATGTATGTCCTGTTAGTTTTCTTCTCTAGTGTTCCCTGACTAACACACATACAACTAGCAAGAGTTGTCCAGGACAATACTTACCATTCTTGTTTGTATTGCTCCTGTATGCTCAATGCTAAGCAAACCCTTAATTAGTTTGATATCCTACTAAAGGCTGCTGGGATCAGCATGAGGATTCCCTGAGCTACAGTTTAAAAGCAATTGACAGCTACAATTGCCATGCACATGCCACTGGAAGGTACGAGGCTCCAAAGCAAGCAGCCTGGTGCTTATTTCAGTTATTATGAATGCTTCATCCCTCCAAGAGTGCAAAGTCAGCCATGCACTGGGACCCCTCACCTGCGGTAAACCAGAGAGGAGCAATCAGTGGATGGGGGCACACATTGATGCTCCCAGGCTGGATCTGAGGTTGAGGCTCATTGTGATAAATGGACAACTGTGTGTGGACATCCTTCTAAGAGGAATTCTTCAGGGGAAAAGGCATCCAGACTGTGGCTCATGCCCTGCCCTGTAGCACTGAGCAAGCTGGGCAGTCAGCCCTAGAAGAACTTGAAGAGGCAGCATCAAAGGAAAGGAGGGGGAGGCTGCTGGGATCAGCATGAGGATTCCCTGAGAGACACACAGAGGAAGGTGGGTGCGTTGATGAGCTCCCTGGAGAACAGAGCAGCGGAGGACAGGCTGTTCCTCTCCAGGCGAGAACAAGCCAAGAAAATCCTTGGCAGACACACAGCTAAAGACAGCAACACAGAGCCACGGGACAAGATCTTAGCAATGGGAACAACGTGGTCCTCGGTGGCTTCTCATAGAAACAGGATTTCACCTGCCAGGCTGAGCAATCCATGCAGGAAGTTCACTGATCTTGGGTGTCCGGTGTGAAGGGCATATGTCCTAATTGGGAAAGGAATTCTAAGACCTCTCACATACCATGAATCGATGATGCTTGAAAACACAAAACAACAAAATTCTCGCTAAGTTTCGGCAACAATAAAAGAGCTACCGCAGCTCAGGCTCAATGACCTAATTCACACCTTGGCTTATGGGGGAAGTTAGGTCTTTACAAAAGTGATAAGCAGGCTTGCTTAGGTCTTTACAAAAGTGATAAGCAGGCTTGCTGAGTGGTCTGGGACCTGAGATCTTAGCAACAACTCCCAGATAAGGCTCTGCTCACGATGGAGGCGCCAGCTGACAAGAAAGCCACTGTTTCCCCTGCTGATGCAAGCCACCCCATACTCTGCAGAGTGGGACTTCTGCTGTGACTGTCATAGGCAAACCCAAAGCTCCCACAAATCCTGTAGGCCCAGTGAAAGCATGGCCCTGCCTCATGCTGTCCACTCACTTCTTCCAAATCCCATGAGGTAGATCTGCCTGGGGGAAGCCAGGCCACAGGCCAGAGTCAAGCTGTGAGGGACTGTGGGAAATGGAGCCTGCCACTCTGAAGCCCCTGTCGGGGGAACATAGCAGGTCCCTCAGTGGGATCCATCTCAGACAACTTGCCAGGGCTATAACTGGGAACACTCAGAAGTAAACAAACAAAAACCCGGGACTCGAATATCACAAGAACATGAGGACTTGACGACGGCCTGCTGAAGTCACAGGAGAAATTCTGTCAGACATAAGCTCTGGTGGAGGAGCGTGGTGGGGGCCAAGCACAGTGGCTGGTACGGGGCTTCACTGTGAGAGGAGGAAGCATATGGAGTCAAAGGAAATAAGACAATGTTTCCTCTCTCTCCTGCTGCCCGCACCCAGATTGGGAAACACAGAGTCCAGAAATCCTGTAGCTCTTGAGCTGTGGGGTGTTGTCTTTCAAGATGTCAAAAATCCTTTCTTTTTGACCCCTGAACCCACTGACATCAGAGCCCCGCGCACTGGCTCTACATCCGACTCACCTATGTTAGAGCTGGAACCTCACTATTGATAGCTGTGAGCTTTGGGCAAAGTATTAACCTTCCCGTGCTTTTGCTGCCTTTTCTGAAAAAATAAAAGAAATACATAGAAAAAAATAATTGTACCTACTTTCATTTATGAGTTAATACATATAAATCTGTGCCCAGCTTGTAGGAACGCTCACCCCCCACAGTCGAATGGGCAGGAAAGAGATGCATTCACACGGCACTCCACATATTAATGAGCTCAAGGAGCACATAGGTACTTGCCCATGCGTGCCCCAGGGAAGGGCCTGCTCTGTTGCCAAAGGCACCTGAAATTCTAAAATAACCATCACAATAGTATTCTCCACTCTTTCTTTTCTCTTACTTTCTTTTTTAACAAAAGAATAAACAAGGTTCTAAAAAGATCATATGTTGCCTGCAATAACTCAACTAGAAAATTCTGGATCCAGATTGGAATCTTGCCCTATTTCACCAAGAAATATCATGTTACAAGTCTACTCCGTCACTCCAGGCCTGAAACAGCCCTGAAAAGCCACGCTGGGAGATGCATATGTAATTGAGAGGGGCACAATTCCTGTGTTCCCTCCAGGCCTTGCCGACTTGACCAGGAACTGACATGCTTCCACATCAATGTCACCCTCTCTGCCCTTTGACAGACAGGCTCCCATTCTCCAAATGACAGTTTCCACAGGGATCCAGGGACCACAGTTTGTCATTGTAAGTGACCTCAGGGGCAGAGAAAGGAGCTGCCGGACAACTCAAGGCAGAGGCAGAGTCTAAGTGTCTATCAGGTCAACCATTCCCACCGTGATCCACATGCCATATGAGGCATCAGATGACACAGCACTGGCTTCCACCCTCACGGGCCTGCCACACAGACACACCAACAGCCTGAAGAAACAGTGCCATCAGCCCCACCCAAGAGCAAAAACAAACGTCATGTGTGCCCTCTCTCTCCCTGTACTGGAGGACTGCCTTTCTTATCAGGGGAGCACAGCAAGGCCTGGGAGCCAGAGGCGTCAGCACAGGCTGTGTAGAGGAAGACATACAGGTGGGTTTTTTGGTTGAACTTGAAACTGAAGCATTGAACAACTAGATTTTTCCTAACTCAAAGGTTCCTGAGATCTGCAAGACCAGGCAGCCTTTACAAGTTGGTTCAGCCATGTGGCAGGGGCGATATCGGACAGCATGGCTGGCGCAAGTGAGCTGACAATATCAGTCCTCTTTTAATCTCTTTGTTGTCTGGATCCTCTACAAGCATGAATTACTTTTATAAATAAGAAAGGTTACGATTCACACTGACTACTCGGGTTGTATGGAAAGGAGAAGCTTCCCATTTAAGGAAAGGCAGGAGGAGACTGTGGTTTTTCATCTAAAGACGCTTGGACTTATCATTGCCTATCTGAAGCAGTGTCCTTTGCAACTGCCAACTCTATAAACACGTTGTCTACAAATCACAGTAATAATGCTTGGAGGAAAGGACAGCTTCCATCTGGGATCCCGCAGATCCCACAAGCACCATTGATCTCCAGCTTTGGGGGACAGATTCCTGTTCCAAGTGAGGACAACATACCTATCTTTATACAGGAGGCAAAGTCAGCTGCCTGCCTGCTGCTGACTCCTGAGGAGCAGGCTCAGTGACCTCTCCAGGCCCCCTGCCTGCCTGCACTATAACTGGGATTTCCTATTCGGTGCTACATCTAGCTGAAAAAGAATAGCCCATAACTAGTGTCGTCCATAAATAATGTGGACCTGAGACTGTCTCAGATTCAAACACATAAGCTCATGATCTCAGCGGATTCCTGGATCACCACAGACGCACTGTCCTAAAAAGGCAAGCTTGGGATTCTGGGGCAGTAGAGGATGGGTAAAGGGAGTAGGACACAGGCTTTAAAAGAAACTTTACCCCGGGGAACCACAGCGAAGCCAGCCAGTGTACCCAGCACTAGAGACAAGTCCAAAGTCAGTGGTCCTGGGAATAATGCTCTCTGGAGTCAATTAAGGTCGTCATCCTGACTCCTTGGCAGTACCCAAGCTTTTACTCAAGGAAGCCAAGGGATCTTTTCTTTGTCAGCACTCAGGAGACAAGAGCCTGGAGCCAAGCCCCAAAGCTATCAGCAACCAGTTCTTAGCCAAAGGCTGGCCATCTTCCAAGGCAAGGTCCAGGGACAGGTGGCTATGAGCACAGCCTCTCTGCAAGCTTCATCTCCACGGGCATCAACTTTTCAACGTCCCCAAGCAGGGCCTTCCCCAGAGGCCGCACAGTCCAAGTGACCCCTGATTTCAAAGGCTGCAGGGAGAGAGTGGGACAACTCTTCCCTTTGTGTGCTTTTCCATAAGGTGGTACGATCATCCCCACAGCCATGGGGCTAAGGGGCAGATGGGCTTTCATGAGCTGTAAAGTGATGAATCTGCTGGCCAGCAACACAGCATTTCAATGTGTTCTCAGCACACAGACTTCCCTAGAGTAGGAGAAGCACTCCACATGGTTAGCCATGGACTAATGCCCTTAGGCGGTAGTTAGGAACCTACCAGGCAGGTTCCTCCACAAATACAAGGAGTCAGCTCCTGCCCCTGCCACATCCTCTCCCGCAGCCACTCACGTTCCTAAGTTCCTTGTGTCGATGCCTTTTCTTGGACCCAGAAGCTGCGCATCCTGCTCTTTGCAACATCCTTCTAGAACTTTTTTCTGAACTTCTCTTTGTCCATCCGAATCTCACTGTACTGGGTCTCCCGCATTCTCTCTAGTGGCCTAATGCTGTTGTCATTGTCACTGCCCGCTGTGAGCACCATGGCTATGACCTCTGTCTTCTCAATGCTGCCACTCCCCCCTCCAAGCGCCAGCCCAGCCCAAGCAGACTCTTGACTAAACGGCAGAGTAAAGAAACCCCAATCTTGTAAGCATGTCTCCCCTTTTTAATACCCCCCTGACTGCACCTGCATAGTCCTTCAAACCCTGGTTCTCTCTACCCTTCTTCTAACTCTCTAAATCACACCCAGTACCCCAGACACCAATCAAAGAGGACACAACTATTGTGCCCTTGGGATCATTGCAAACCTGATCGGCTCTGATTAAAAAAAAAAAAAAAAAGCTGCCATTTTACAGAAAGCTGAACTAAGCCACAGTGCTGAGAGCATGGTGTGGTGTGGTTTCCTGATAGAAACAAGGACTTCGGGGAAGTGGGCCTTACGCTCACAGATGACATCCTAGCGGTTGTCTATGATCCTCTTTACGGAGTCATAAAGATGATGGTTTACGGTCAGGCTGGCTGACATCTTCATCATCCAGTTCCCTCAGTGAGCCCATTCTCAGGAGGCTCTGAGCAATATCCAGCAGCATCCAAAAAGGTTTGCTGAGTGCCTGCTTTGAGCAGCGACCTGACGAATGAGATTTGTCTCCAAAGCTTTCAGATTTGCTAAAAATATTCTCTATTTCACAAACAGTCAGGGTTTAAAAAAAAAAAAAAAAAAAGATGGTTTTGTTCCAGTCTTCTCGCTGGGGCCCACTGGGTGAAAACGTATCTGGAGCTGCATAGGGAAATAAAACCTTCCTTCATGGGCCTTGCAGATCTCCTGAAAGGTTTTGTCTCCAGCTGGCTCAGGAGCGCTTACTCATTAAATGCAGTGCACAAGCTCTGTCTCTCAGCAGCTCGGCTTCAGGGCACGCTGCAATCCATCACCCCTAGGAACCTGTCCAAGCCAAGAACCCGAGGAGGAAGTACGCATGCCCACTAGTCTTCCTCCCTCTGTGTGGAACTTTCCCAGCCAAGGGAACAGGACAGTTTGTTAGCCCTAATGAGGCTCAACTTCTTTGTGAGCAAATCCCCTACTGGGATACACTGAGAATATTAAAGACAAACCACCTGAATGTGTTCAAAAACGATTCCTTGAGCACATTTCTTCCAGCCATGAATGGACCAGATAAGATAGGCAAGATGGCCACGTGGATGTGACAGGAGAGATGGGAAAGAAACAGACAGGTGAGAAACGCGTCTGGAGACTTGCCCAGGCTCGAGCATGAAAGTTCTCGACTTTGTTGTAGTACATAGCACCAGGTCCCAAAACAGCAAGCCAGCAAGCCCCTAGAAGGGGACATTGAAAACACAGATTCCTGAACCCAGACAGATTCTGTAAGTTGATGGGTCTGCAGCCCCAATAATGTGCCTTTCTATGTGTATCTGTGTACTCTGCATGCATTATGTTTGCCCGTCTGCATGTGTTTAGGCACAGGTGTGTGTGCATGCATATGTGACTTTCCAATTGCTTCTACTTTATTATATGGAGATAGATTCAGGCTCTCTCACTTGAATCCAGAGCACACCAATACAGCTAGTCTCACTAACCACGTAGCGCCACAGAACCCCTGTCCGCCTTCCAAGCGCTGAGATTAGAGGCAGGCCATCGTGCTGGGTTAATGCAGTGCTGGATATCGAACCCAGCATGTCATGCATGCCAAGCAAGCACTCTAACGCCTGAGCTGCATCCCCAGCCCAGATTACATAGTATGCATCTTAAAAGCCCTGGTCTACAGGCAGTCCCTCGGGTTGCCCTGCTGCAGGGAAGGCCGAGTCTCAAAGGCTAGAATGGGGTCCTGCTCCTGCTCCCTTTCCTGGTGTGGCCATGGCCCTGGCCACCACGGAGGCACAGGGTGGGCAAGGCTGAGTCAAAGTTGAGTAGAACGCTGCCCCTGCAAAGGAGAGGGGTGAAACAGTAGGTGTGAGGGAAGCAGCACAAAGAGCCACACACCCACCCTGGAAGGCAGCTGTGGTGGCCAGGGCCAGTGTGGCACCGATGCCTGCAGCCGCTGGCACAGAGAAGGACCATGACAGGAGTGAGAGGAGACATGGGCCTATGGAGGTAGGCGGCTTCCGTGCCCCAGGCCCAGCAGAGAAGTCTGGTCTGGATGATGATCCCAGAGTCCCAAGGATCATCCAGGAAGGAGACAGAACAATGAAGAGACTCCCTGGGAAGACCTGTCAAGGAAGGAGATGTCATGAGGTATTGAGCGGGCAGTCCAGGAAGGCAGAGAACCAAAAGAGCCAAAATAGAGAGGACAGTAGGGCACATGACTGTTGGGAGCAGAGTTGATAATCCATATACATCTCGGGCCCGTCAGCCATATGCTTAGGAGAAAAAAATAATTACACCCTACAGTATGCTATGATGTGCAGCAAGAATGTTCTAGAGGTTAGATATATAGCATGCACTTCCAACTTTAGATATGTTCAGCTGATAGAGTTTGTCCCTTGTAAGTCAAAGAGCTTCTTTATGGTCAAATATGCATAGAGAGAGGCTGGGATGGAGGTGCATGCCTACATTCCAGCATTTGGGAAATGGGGGGGAGGGCAGGGCAACAGGATCACGAATGCTTACCTGGATTCAATTGCCAGCACTGTGTAATCTAAGCACAGTGGAGTACACATGCGACCCCAGCACTGGGACGTGGAGGCAGGGAGATCAGAAGTCTGAAGTTGTCTTCAGCTACATAGTGAGGTCAAGGTCAGCCTGAGCTACATGAGACTCTGTCTCAAAACACATATACACAGATAGATAGGTAGGTAGGTAGATGGATGGATGGATGGATGGATGGATGGATGGATGGATGGATGGATAGATAGATAGATAGACAGACAGACAGACAGACAGACAGACAGACAGACAGACAGATAGATAGATAGATAGATAGATAGATAGATAGACAGATATCGGTATACAGTCAACCATAAGCTAAGAGTTGTTTTGTTTTCTTTTTGATCAATATTAAGCTGAATCAGAGAATGAAATCAAATATCAGCATTATAGACTGAACTTCTGGGAATAATAAACCTCAATGCCTATAAAAATCCATTATATTTTACTATTCTAAATTTAGCAGTCAAATTATAAGAGTTTGACATTAAAAATTTTATAATTCTTTGCTGAAACTCTCTGGAGCACCCACTCCAGGTCTGACCCAGACCATCATCAAACTGAAAAGTTTGGCACTATACTCAGTGTAATGCTTTGCAGTGTGAGTGAGCAGAAATGCTAGAGGACCTACTCTTTGACTGCTCCAGACCACGTGACCTGCTTTAGCCACTGCTGAGTTGGCAGATACAAGAAGAGCCGTCAACCAACTGTGCCTGGATGGTTTTCACTTGGCCCAGAGGGAGCTCTCAGATGCCCTGAAGTGGGCTTTGTCTTACATAACCATTGCCCCCAAACTACCAAGACTTAAGAAGCTGGCCAGACTCAACCTGAGCCCTGGGACCCTGTAGAGCCCAGGCAAGGCCAGGTGAGCACAGCCCACATCAGCAGAACCCGAACTGCCTTGCAGACCTGAGAATGAGAAGGCTGTTGTCACCTACGGAGGTGCTGGCTTTGAAGGTTCTCCAGCATTACTACAGCAGAGGTTGACTCATTACACAGCTACCCAGCCAATTTTTCCAGGAATATTTGAATTGTGACATTATTTCAACTATATCATTGGGAGGGTCAAAAAATAATAATATCCTTCACAAGGTTATCTTAGCATATCTCTAGTCACAACTGAATTAATTATTCAACGATGTTGATCTAGTTCCCTATTTGATGATTTGAAAGTTCTTTTTTAATGCCTTAATTGGCACATAGTAATTATTTATAACAATGGGTCTCATGGCATTTTCATACCTGTATGTAATGTGTTTGGATCATATTTGCCCCCAAACTACTGTGGTGATATTTTATTTGTGATCTAACAAAAAAAGTTTGCCTGGGGATCAGAGGAAAAAGCCAGCCACTATATTAAACATAGAGGTCAGGCAGTGGTAGCACATGTCTTTATAGCATTCAGGAGGCAGAGATTCATCCAGATCTCTGTGAGTTCAAGGCCACACTGGGAACAGAGCCAGGCGTGGTGGCACACGCCTTTAATCCCAGCGCTAGTTAACCATAGAGGTCTGGAGATCTGTACAGACAGACAGGAAGTGATAGAGCTGGGCAGAAAAAGGAAGTGATGTAGCTGGGTGGAGAGAGGAAGTAAGATGGCAGGGCACAGAAAGGTATAAAAGGCGTGAGTATACAGGAAGTCGCTCTCTTGGGCTGAGGATTTCCTAGCAGTAAGAACTTGTAGCTGGCTTGTTCTATTCCTCTGATCTTTCAGCTTGCACCCCAATATCTGGCTCCAGGTTTTTACTAATAAGACCGTTTAGCAATTCGGGTTACACACCACCCTTTCTGTCCCACTCCCCTCCCATTTACCCACGTCTTTCCTCTTCCTAACCAGTCCTCATTATATTTTCATGTGTTTGTGTATGTATGACCCTTCGAGTTTCATTAGGGATACTTACAAGGGCATGGGTGAAGGAAAGGTTCTTTACAGGAACCTGGGCACTTTACCAAAGATGCACAACCATGCAGCAAGAATGATGATAATAAAACATGTATTAGACAAGTGTCCAGAGTGTGACGATGGGGATGAGGTCTCAGCTCCCAGCCATATTTCTACATGAAATCATGGCTCTTGTCAAATCCCTGAAACCTCAAAAGATCACTTAGAGAGTCTGCCCTCCAGCACTGGTCCTCGGTAGCACTGCAAACAACATCCCCATCCCCTTCTGCCTCTAGGGAGTAGCAATACCGGTCTCTCTCCTGACCCATCTCTTCTTTCAAATGCTCATTCCTACAGGAGTCAGCCCAGGGCCTGGGCCAGTTGTGACAACACAGGTAGATGTCCTAGATGCCACCACCTTGCCGGAGATGAATCATGCTTCTTCTCATTTATCCTAGATCTGCCTTCTAAGATCCAGACTTCCCACCACCCTTGGCCAGAGGGTATTTTGAGGCGTTGAGGCCTCTCAGTCTAAGCGGAAGACTATTGTGGAAAATAGATGTAAGATGGGACTCTGGGGGGAAATGAGGTGGAGCTGTCCGGATCCCCTTCTCAGTGGTCACCTCCACCCTGAGTGCCCACCCACCAGGTCATGTGACTCTGATATGTGGCTGCAAATACACTACCCTCACTCCCATCTTTACATTCAGGTCTTGATCACAGGAAATACTCAGGCGCT
Organism: Peromyscus attwateri; assembly: GCA_902168425.1. Taxonomy (NCBI): domain Eukaryota; kingdom Metazoa; phylum Chordata; class Mammalia; order Rodentia; family Cricetidae; genus Peromyscus; species Peromyscus attwateri. Next base: position 11,932 of record CABHPP010108322.1, read on the forward strand.
CTTTCTGAAGCTTGGGTCTCCCTTAAAACTAGTGTCCCATTCTGAACCCTAATAGTTGGCCCAGACTCAGAGGCCCCATCTATCTTCGGTAGACCATGTTCTTTATGGATTAGGGACCTGTTGTGAAGAGAGAGAGTGCAGAATTGCCGTGTAACATGAAACTGACAAACTGCCAGCCTTTCTCTACCCTGTTGCAAGACTCATTGTCCAGAACCTGATATCCTCCTGATGGGAGAGCAGCCTGCTCTCAGCCCCATTCCCACCCTATGTCATTTGGTTAAAGACCACTCCATCTCTCTCCATCTCCACAGGTAGACATACCCAATCCAAGCCAAGTCCTTCAGAGCATCCTTGTCTGTGGTGACTGTGATCGTCTCCTGGTTCTTCTCTTTCTCAAAGGATCACTGTGATAGTTTGAATGAAATTGGCCCCCATAAGCCCATAGGGAGTGGCATTATTAGGAGGTGTGGCCTTGTTGGAGGAAGTGGGTCACTGTGGAAGCAGGTTTTGAGGTTTCATATATGCTCAAGCCATGCCCAGTGAGACAGTTTACTTTCTGTTGCCTGCAGATCAAAGGTGTAGAACTCTTAGCTCCTTCTCCAGCACCAGGTCTGCCTGCATGCTGCCATGTCCCGCCATGATGATAATGGACTGAACCTCTGAACTGTAAGCCACCCAGTTAAATGTTTTCCTTTATAAGAGTGCCATGGTCATGGTGTCTCTTCACAGCAATAGAAACCCTAAGACAATCACTGTTCCAAACAGAAAGAGATGGGAGAGTGAGCCAACTTATGTACTGGAGACTCAGTTCTGAAGCTTTTGCCAGAACTTTCTTTCCACTGATGTTGCTAAGCAATATGAAAGAAGCCATAGCTGCTGGTTCCCACTGTGTGGGAAAAGCCTGTCCAAAAATGACTCCACTCCAAGCAAAGAGGAAAGAAACAAAGACAGACACATCCTGGTGCATCTAAATGTTTGCATCTAATTGTGCCTGAAGCTGACTTACCCTAGGTTTCTCAGTGATAAAAAGTGATAACATTGTCCCCACCCATTTTTGGCTTGATCCAGTTTTAATTGGGTTTGCATATTATCCTTTCAGTACCTGAAGTAGCCCTGACCTTGATTTAACCTTAGGATGCATGTTCAACAATTCCTATTAGAATACATCTTGCCCAGCCTCCTCCAAATAGCTTCATCAGCTTGATGTCCCCAGCACCTTGCCCCATGGGCCCATGTCTGTTGGAGCATCTAGGATCTCCTGAACCTTTTTCATCCTCCAGGGGCTGCTACTGTCACAAGAGGCAGAGGCCTTTCTCCACTCTTCTCTTGCAACCAACAATGCCACCTCACCAGCTCCTCAGTATTAATCAGCCTAGGTGACTTAAAGAAAATGATCCAGGCAGTGGTGGCACTTGCCTTTAATCCCAGCACTCAGGAGGAAGAGGCAGGTGGATCTCTGAGTTCAAGGCCAGTCTGGTCTACAGAGTAAGTTCCAGGACAGCCAGGGCTACACAGAGAAACCCTGTCTCAAAATACAGGAAGGGACGGAGGGAGAGAGGGAGAAAGGGAGGGAGGGAGGGAGGGAGGGAGGCAGGCAGGAACCATCCAACCAAAAGCAAAAAAGAATCATCTTTGGCCTGCTTTTTTTCAGCACCTAATGGCCAGGTTAGCCTGTCAGCTATACCTGTCCTTATAGAAAGGGGTTTCAGAGTCTGAGCCAGTGCTTGGCTATCTGTTCATCTCACAAATACCCACAATGCACTAAATACAATGCATATCCCTGCTCCGTTTCCTTTCAAAAAACTGCCTCTGCCAGTCCAGTGTTCTGGAATGCCGTCTTCTAGGCACAGCATGGCTGTTGCTCTCTTGAGTTCTCAACAGTCTGTGTCCAACCTCACAATAGCGAGCTAGTATCACTCCATCACAGGGTAGGGGTTGGGAGATAGCTCATGACGTCCCATCCCTCGCTGAAGATTTATAGGCAGTAGGGAAAAGACACTCTCTTCAGTGGTGCAGCTACTCCTCATTGCCTGTGCTCCCGGAAACAACTCTAAGGAACTCACTGGCTCATCCAAGCAGACATGTAGAATTGTGCTGGCCCATGTGGGATTAGCAGACATTTGTTCAACTTCCCAGGAAAAGTTCACCTAACACTCAGGCACTCAAAGCAATTGTTTTTGGGCCAAGGAATTCAACGCCCCCCCCCTTTTTTTTAACTTTTTTAATTATTTGAGACAGGGTCTTGCTATAGAGACCACAATGGCCTGAAACTCAGGGCTCTTCCCCCGTGCCTCCCAAGGGCTGGGATTACAGGTGTGTGCCACCACAACCAGCTTGGCTTTCCTCTTCCAACATTATCAAGATGCTGAATGTGAGAAATGATGCAGACTGTTAACTAACCAGGTCCTCCCGCTAAGCAATCTCATCCCCTTTGGAAGTAATTCCTTCTCTAAAGCTGATGGTTCCCAGGTAACAATGTCATCAAGCCTGACTGGGTCAGCCCACCTTCAGGATTTTCTCAGATAACCCAGGGATCCCTCAAAGCCAGTGTGTTCATAACAGAACTCAGTGTTTTCTTCCAAAATCTGGTCATCTAACCCTCGTCTCTGAGCTCAGTCTATTGGCTCAGCACACCCATGTGTTCAACTCACATTCATGAAAATTACGCCTGAGCTCCTCCTATGCCCGTCGACACTGCATGCTTGAGCTCTCTGTGCCACTCCTCCCCTCCATCCTGCAGCAGCCTTGGCTGAGCTATGACAACAGCCTGATCGCCCATCCCTCACCCCCAATCTACGCTGTCACCCATAACCACGGACTTGTTCACAACATAAGTTGCATCCACTTGGCTGTGATCTTTCTACCTTCCAAGGCAGCCAGACCCACAGAGTTCCTGGGGACATTCCAGCTACCGCCAGGCCCTTAGTTCTCTGTCACCCAGAAGGGCTGCCTTCCCAGGTTCTATTCCTTACTCTCATTGCCACATACTATCTTTAAGACTTCCTGGAGCTCGAATATTCCTCTAATGCTACGTTCTCCGCTTGCCTCAGAGTCCTTCTGTACTGAATTAGTGTCACTTCTTAGGAATATGATGAACTCCAGGTTCTACCCCCAGCTGAATCCCCACCATGCAATCAGCCATGAGAAAACCTAAAGATCAGCAAGAGTTTCCAGTTCCACCTTGTTAGTCATGTTTCCCTTGTTCCTCCAATGACCCCCAAACCAACCTCTGAAAGTGTGGGTCTTGGTGCACAGACAAAAACCAATGGGCAGTTGTCATTCCTAGTCTAAAGGAAACTGCCTCAAAAGTTGTGTAAGGGAACCTGTCCTCAAACGGAGACAAAAGAGTGGTTCACACTCCCTCCCTACCCTCGGGCAACCCGGAGAACCCCCATGCATCATCTGTGGTCACCCAGGATACAGGCTCGGTATTTATGAGTCTCAGAGGCTGCTGCCATGGCAAGCCTCTGAAGGCAGCCTCCTGCATTTAAAAAGAGCGGGCTCTTTTCCTCTATCCCATTAGCCAGGAGCACTTGATGGTTTAATGCTCGCCCTTCTTCTCACACTGCAGAAATGTTAGTGGCTCCTGACTGTGAGCGCCTTTTTCATTCTTAGTAGGTCACTCCACCTGGAAGTAATCTGCAGGCTGGAGCTTCAAAATCCTCACATGACCCCTGGATAAAACACCGGGAGGGAGGCCCTCAAACCCCAGGAGCTCCACCTCAGATAGCAGTTTTCCACATGAAAAGACGGAAGGCATGAAAGGGAAGGACCAACCCTGCTCAACGAACTGCAACATACCAAGTAATGTTTTATGGTGAGGTCTCACACCACACGCGCCTTTATCGTTTCAATGCACTCGTCTCCTTGCACTTTGCACACAGTAGGTAGACAGCCTTCACTCACAGCGTTGGAATCCGCAGCCAACGACAGTGCCAGAGTCAGGAGGTCAAGCAAAGCAGCGGGGAAGCCTAAGCAAGAAGGGGATCAGCAGCCCATTGACTCAGTCAACCAACAATTCCTACTGGGTGGCAGCTCCTACTACGTGCAAGGTTTTGCAGAGGAGGTAGAGAAAACAGAACAGTCCTGCTGCCTCTTTATATTACTATGTGTCAGATGATCCACAATGGAAAGGATTGTGAAGTGCCTCCAAGCCATTTAAGTTGGGATTTGATTCTAGGGGCAACCTGAAGTCACGGAGGGCTTTTGAGTTGGCAAGTGACAGCATCTGATTTATATTTTGTATGAGCCATCTGGCAGATGGAGAAAGTAGGGGTTGCTAGAGGCAGTGACAGAAGCTGAGCGATCATCCTGGGGTGGTGTAATAGATCCAGCACAGAACAAGCGAGAGCTGGCTCTCCAGGTGCCAGGTTGGCATGGAGTTATGCTAGTCCTTGGGGTCTACCAGTGGGTGCCATGTAGGAGAGAAGAGAAGGGACAGTGCTGAGATGCCTTGTTGTGGGATATTAGTTTAAGATGTGTTGCATTCGTTTATATTGCATTTGTTTGTTTAACTCTGTAAAACTGTTTTATTCTGCCTGTCTAAAACACCTGATTGGTCTAATAAAGAGCTAAACAGCCAATAGCTAGGCAAAACTCAGAAATAGGTGGGGCTGGGGAGCAGAGAGAATAAAGAGGAGGAGAAATCTAGGAAAAAGAAGAGAAGCGAGAAAAGGAGAAGGAGGGGGTGGGGCAGCCACACAGCCAGCCACAGAGTAAGAAGGAAGGAAAGATATAGAGTAGAGAAAGGTAAAAAAACAAAACCAACTACAATGCCCCCCCGGGTTGTCCACTTGAGCAGTTAGCAGAACACATGATCGTTCTGGGGTGGAAAGGGCTGAGTAGGAAGAACAACCATTTTTTCAGGGAGAAACATCAGTCCTGGGCTGGATATTTTGCAGTTGAGAGGTCCAACTGGTGACATGCAGAACGCAGCTGGCCACGCAAGGCATAAGCTCGGGCTGGGAGGGGAGAGCCTGAGCTAGAAGTAGAAACAGCCTTAGAGGCTAAGTGGCAAAAATGTGATTGTATCTGCTATACCAGCAAGGAACCAGGCAGCTTGTTTCCAAACGGAAATGTGAAGGATTCCGAAGGAGCGGTACCACTGTCGTCAACAACTTTCAGATTTCCTCTGCTTTGGGAGAGGAGCAACCATCCATCAGGAGGACCATTCCTCCAATCCTGCTTCAAGCCAACACCCTTCAAGGTCTCAGACAGATCATGGCACACACATTGAAGTCTCAAGGTCTTCATGTGTGAGATGATGTGACTCCGGTCTCTTCAGCCCCTGTTTGGAACCTACCTCATTCTGGGGCTCACATTCTTAGGTCAGTCCAATGCTAGGGACAGTGGGAAACAGGTGCATAAATATATTCAGCAAGTCCCAAGGGGGGGGGGCCTGGAGATATAGCTCAATGGTTAAGAGCACTGGCTGCTCTTCCAGAGGTCCTGAGTTCAATTCCCAGCGACCACATGGTGGCTTACAACCACCTGTAATGAGATCTAGTGCCCCCTTCTGGCCTGCTGGTGTATATGCAGGCAGAACACTGTATACATAACAAGTGGAAGGAAGGAAGGAAGGAAGGAAGGAAGGAAGGAAGGAAGGAAGGAAGGAAGGAAGGAAGAAATTCTTCCAAGACTGGGAGTTGTAGAGTACACCTTTAACCTCAGGAAGCAGGGGCAGGTGGAATCTCTGTGAATTTGAGGCTAGCCTGGTCTACATAGTGAGTTCCAGGACAGCCAGGGCTATGTAGAGAGACACTGTCTCAAAAAAAGAAAGAAAGAAGGAAGGGAAAGAAGGAAAGGAGGGAAGGAGAGAGAGAAAGAGAAAGGGAGAGAGAGAAATTAGTTCTTCCATAAAGTTGGAGAAGTCAGACATAAAGAGCACAGGAAAGACCCTTGTAGAAGCTCCCACAATGCCTCTCCATGCCTCTCCCAATGTGCTCTCACGTTCTTCACCCATGATTCATTGAGGGGCTGACGTGAGCTGCTCTAATGATAGGCAGACACTTCTTGTGGTAGAGGCAACCAAGCGTCACTCATCATTTTCTCTTGTGCTGCTGGCAAAGCAAAGCTCCTGTGGGTTTACAAGGAGAAAGGTCAAGAAAATCACCTACTAGATCCGCTCCTCAAGTTCTGAGGCTAGCACTAAGGTTCAGACCATGGCCCCTCACGAGGTCCGTGGCTGCTTCCCTCTCCGGGGCATGAGGATGTAAATAAAGAGGGAAGGGAACAAGAAAGGGGAGCAGTGAACTGGAGAAGATGCTGATACTGAAAATAATTGTAGGTAACACTCAATATCAAAATACGCACAGAATCAAGAACTGAAACCCACCAGGAGAAGTGCCATGGAGGTGAAGGGGGTGTGAGATGGCCAGCATGCCGGGCTTCTACCACAAAGGAAGCCCCGTACATGCCACACAGCAAGGATGAACCCCTAAAAACACCGTGGTACAATAAATAAGCCGGTCACAGCACACCACACAAGGTATAATTCCATTTGTACGAAATACAGTTTATGTCCAGAACAAGCAAATCTATAAAGACAGAAGGTAGAGTCGTGTTTGCTTGGGGCTACAGGGAAAAGGGGGGATGGGAGTCTACTAGAGGGTTTACAGTTTTGTCAGGAATGATATAAACGTTTAAAAACTGATGATAGAAATGCGTGCATAGTACTAACTGGGGATCTACTAAAGACACCTCTGAGTTGTATAGTATGTGTGGTAAATGTCACAAAAGCTGAAGTTTTTCAAGTGCCTGAAGCAGCTGTCCTTATTGCTTATTGTATGTGTTGGGGCTGATAATAGATGCTGCTTAACTCCAAATGACGGGGGAAAAGATGAAGGCGACTATTGATTCCGTTATTGAAGGAAGAGCCGCTCCCCTGTCACAAGAGAGCAGAGACTAGTCAAGAAGCACTCAAAACATAGAAGCAATGTGCCTAACTCACTCTATTCCTAGATCTCTCTGGGGCGTGGAAGGGATGTCGGGAGTCAGTTGTTTGGAAGGTGTGATCAAATGATGTGCAGGTTTTACAATAAGTGCTACTCCTGTCAGCTCTGGCCGCTGCAATATGTACAAAAATGAAGCTTCCCCGGAGGCTGTGTAAGTGGGAGTTGTGTTTGCATGCAGGAGAGCCAGAGGGATGGAGCACGCGATGGGGAGAAGATGCTGGGAGCCGTGGGGGTGTGGCTTGCACTCATGATGAAGAAGATAGGTAACTAGATGCTCATAATTCCGTGAGCTGCAACAAAGCAGCCTTGATATTGAAATTGAACCCTGCCTTGACTTTCCGTTCTGACCCTCATTCTTGATCCTGCCCAATCCAGCCCACCTCAAGCTTGAGCTGCCGCAGAAATCACCTAGTAGGTTTATGAGATCACAGCCTTCTGGGAATAGCCCAGAGTTCCAGATTTAGCCAGTCTGGGAATTTCACATTTCTAACAAGGTCTAGATCGGTGGTTCTCAACTTATGAGTTGCAACCCCCAAGGGGGGTCGAATGACCCTTTCACAAGGGTCACACATATCAGATATCCTGCGTATCAGATATTTACATTATGATTCATAGCAGTAGCAAAATTACAGTTATGAAGCAGCAACGATGATAATTTTATGGTTGGGGTCAGCACAACATGAGGAACTGTATTAAAGGGTGGCAGCGTTAGGAAGGTTGAGAACCACTGCTGTAGATGATGCAGATGCTGATGCTGAAGCCAGGCAGAAAGAGCCAATCCGTAGATCTCACTTGTGAGCAGCAGTAGTGAACACAACCTGCCAAGTGCATTCTGGGGCTGGCTGACAAGAGCGGAGAGGACTCTTCATGAGACATAACTGCAGATACTCCAGGGGTAAGAAGGGTTAAGGAAGGAAGGATTGTTGTAGCACAGGAGAATCATCTGGGGCCTTCATGCCATTTAAATTGGATTCTCAACGTCTCGCTTATTGATTACGATCAGTCAAGTTATCCCAGTAATAAATTGCCTTAAATTATTGAAGTGGTAATGGGCACAGCTGGGTAAATAATGCACAGGCCTGCACAGATCTATATTCATGAAGAGGTTGTCCACACAGCAAGCTCCCCCTGGGTTTACCTCAAAGGTATTTGTTCCTACCGGTCTGCTATTTCTCAATGCTTGCCCACCTGCCGGCTCTCCAGCTGAGGAGGCTGTGTGAGTCCCTCACACATTTGGGGCAGGTCTCTGAAGCCAGGCTTCATGGTTTTGCAGCACATATACATAAAAGCAGGACTCCTAAGTGTCTTTAATCTACCTAACAGCATGTATGCCAAGAATATTTAAACACCCTCCAATGACAATAAAACTTGTCATTTGAAACAAATATCCCTCAATTGCAGGCTTCATTCAGGGCAAATTAATGAAGTTGAACCCAAGTTGTTTTTTTTTTTTTTTTCCCACTTTGTTTTCAAAGTGAATTTTCTTTTTAAAAAGAATTGAGATTTCAAGGTTGTGATTTTTTTGTCCCAGTGAAATGAACATTAGTAAATAACACTGTTTTCTTAAGAAAACTTTCCATGTAATGAGATAGAGTAGAAAGTAGCCGCAGCAGGACTGAGAGAGATTAAGACAGGCAATTTGGAAAGCATCATGAGTCGGAAAACGCAAATCACCACGGAAACTAAGTCATGTAATTATTACGCAATAGGTTCGTTAATATCCTAGAAAAGTTAGGAAGTTCACTACCTAAGAGAAGTTCATAGTGGCTATCAATGAGCAATAGAGCAAGAAAATGAAAGGTGGGGGGCACTGGGAATGCCTACCTTCCCCTGACCTGTCCAGTAGGTATTTGCCAAGCTTAGCAGGAATGTGCCATGCCATCCCATTGCAGGCAGGGGCCAGCCATTTCCTGACCCTGTGAGGCTTGCTGCCTCTGATGTTCCCAGTGCCCTTGCAGCCTCCCAGATGCTTGGGCGATAGAGGACTATATTAGTTACTTTCTCCTTGCTGTGACAAAAGCAACTTTGGGGACGAAGAGTTTGGTCAGCCTCAGAGTTAAAGAGATTCCCTGCCTCATGACAGGAAAGGCATGGCAGCCGGAACTCGAGGCCACTGGTCACAGTGTGTTCACACCAGGAATCTGATATGAATGCTGATGCTCAGCTTGCTTTCTTGTCTTCAGTCTAGGTCCGCAGCCCATAGGATGGCGCCGCCTACCTTAGGGTGGCTCTTCCCTGTTCAGTTCAACCCTTCTGGAAATATCCTCATGGACACCTCTAGAAGTGTTTCCATGGTGATTCTAATCCAGTCAAGGAAGATTACCGAGTCCAGGGAAGGTACTGCTCTTGGTACACTTCAGTGTACAGCCCAGTTGTCTTACACATAGACCTCAGTGCAAGGTGCAAGAGCCTAAGAACAAGGAAAGAAGAACACACCCACCCTGGGCACCTACACCATGCAGGAGTTCCATTAGATTGCTTAATGCTTTTTTAAAATTTGATCAACAGAGGATCAGATTTTAAAAAAAAGTTATAGAGTTGCAAAACCAATAGAATTAAATGAAGTTTCTAAAAAGAATAGAAATTTGGTCAAGATTAAACATCCATGCTGAGCAGTGGTAAGGTATGCCTTTAATCCCAGCACTTAAGAGGCAAAGGCAGGCAGAACTCTATGAGTTTGAGGCTAGCCTGGTCTACAGAGTGAGTTCTAGGACATCCAGGGATAGACACAGAAACCCTGTCTTGAAAAAACCAAGAAAATCTGTTGGACATCAATTATACCCAACACTGAACCCTTCTCTTTTCATCTTTAATAATCTCAAACCTAAAGTAATAAAGATATAACAAGCTTCCAGAAAAAACAGGCTAGACTCAACACATACAAAACTGTCACATCTCTTTGGACCTTTTTTATCTTTTTAAGCATAAGATACTTAACATAATGTGGTGGCTTGAAAGAAAATGGCCCCCAAAGGGAATGGCACTTTCAGGAGGTGTGAACTTGTTGGAGGAAGTGTGTCACTGTGAGGTCAGTCTTTGAGGTCTCTTTTGCTCAAGTTTCCCTCAATGTGACAGTCAGTTGACTTCCTATTGCCTGAAAGATGTAGCACTCTTAGCTCCAGCACCAGGTCTGCCTGCACACACACCCCCTCCATGCTCTCTGTCTGGATGATAATGGACTGAACCTCTAAAACTGTAAGTAAGCCACCCCAATAAAATGTTTTACTTTGTAATAGTTGCCATGGTCATGGTGTCTCTTCACAACAATAGAAAACCCTAAGACACGTAATTAAAGTAACTTCTGAAATAGTCATAGTTGGGCAAATCCTTCTATGTTTTTATGCTTTTATTAAGTATCTGTAAATAAACGATATATTTTTTCTAATTGTTTTCACAATGTACTTACATTCTATAGCTTGATTGTTTTTGCTAAAATCCCTTCCCTTGGGGAGAGATGTGAACACCTATCTCTCCTCCTAAAGTCCCAACAACAAGGTGAGGCATAGTTCCACCAAAGTTCACCAGGCAGGACACCAATGAGTTTACTGCACTTCCTTACAAAGCGACAGGTGAGGGGTCACCAGAGCAGGACCATAGGTAACCAGAAGGCAACCACATTAGACGTTCTGCACCTGGCAGGGCTGAAACCATCTCTGGCTCCTCCCTGAGACCACAAGTTCACATACAATTAGGGCAGAATCGCAAACAACTGGTTGGGAGGAATGGCTGGATACTCAGGCCAGGGACCGCCAACAATTAACAAGCCCAGCTGTGGCGATCTCTGGTGAGCAGGCCCAGCTGACCTCCTGAAGATGGTGGCAGTTTGACTCGGAGGATAGCCCTGCACAAGAATGTTTTCCTTCGAAACCAAGCTTTTGAGACTTTTGGGTAGGGATTCATGTAGATTATTATCTGAGCTCGGTGCACAGCTAAGCTTAGGCTTATGATACAGGGATGCTGTAAAGAGTGGAGTCTGAATGAGAGACTTGAGACTCAAGATCTTGAGGCCTAGAATGGGCTTATGTGCGTTTTCCAGGTGGGCCGCGCTCTATTAGGGTTTGCGTTTGTGTGACCAAGCTGTGGATGGCACAGAGTTACTGACTTGTGTCACCCAGGCCTGGTTTCTAAAGGCTTGTGTTTAAAATCAGTGTAACAGGACTCCACGTTTATCTACAATTTAATCTACAATTATTTCAGTCATGCTAATGTCCCCAAATCATTCCTGGGTCTTAAGGATGAAGAAAGACGAGGCTCAGAAACACGAGCCTCAGATTTTCAGTTACCTGCTTCCACGCAGTCATCTTTCCCTAAGGCATCCACGCGGACTAAAACATGATTCTGAAGAGGGGCAATATGGCTCGCACCTAAATCTAGGCCTGTGGAGAGGTCTATGCGCATAGCTATAATCTATGGGTGCTAGAGCTACAGGGCTGGAAAGTGAATCTGCCCATTTTGTCAGAAAGCCAATCTGATATTGTCATCTGCTGAGTAGTTCATGAATGCCACCTGAGGCCACTGTACCTCCTCAGCCCCCGAACTCTGCCCAGCTCGCTCCTGACCTGCTTTCCCCTGTCAGCGGTGACATAGGTCATGGATCTCGGTGGCCTCTCTGTCACACCCTGCACTCTGCCTTCGTTGTTGTAATTGTTCTCATTCTAACTGACAGTGACCTGGTCTGCTGACATTCTGCCGGGTATACTCACTCCTATGGCTAGCTTTCCCATCCCGAGCCCTCCAGGCCTCTGGCCCTGTCTGTCACACATTACTCTCCCCCTGGCATCCAGTGCCCCAGAGAGGAAAGATTCTCAAATGACCTACCACAGTGCAACTCCAGTGCCTTCCAGAAGTCCTATTTAGATGTTCAGCCTGCTAACCATAGAGTCCGAAGTGGCAGAAGTCACCATGACCCCAACCTGCCATGGGCTCCCCTCCCTCGCAAGAGCTTCTTGTAAGGCCCTGTACATTTTACATTTGACTTTGCATTCAGAACATTGTTTCTTGAGGTAAGAAAAAAAAAATGGGGGCTGGAGAGAGCACTGTTGGTAAAGCCCTTGCCTCACAAGTGTGAGGACAAGAGTGGAATCCCAACACCCGTGTAAAAAGAAAACAAACAACAAAAACAGACATGGCAGCACACACTTGTAATCCCAGAGCTAGGGAAACCAACAGGACACGGGGGCCTGGCTGGCCAAACTCATCAGCAAGCTCCAGGTACCACTGAGAGATCCTATCTCAGAACAGTGTGGCCTCCACACATACATCATGCAAATAAATATCATCGCACATCCTCTGAACCTGCCCTCAAACCTGGTCCTCCCAAGAGAAGTGACTCCTTTATCCTGGAGCTGTCCCAGTCTAGTAGTGAATACTGAAGAGTGTGGAGGTTTGGTCCTGGGATCCAAGCACAGAGCGGAGCTTCCCTTTGCCTGTCTCCTCCCACTGGCTCCTCAGGCTTGGACCCATCGCCCACCCCACCTGGGACTCATTGGCATAGGTCAAGCCTGCTCCTCTGTGGCCTTCAGGCTGGACAGGAGGCCCCCAGGCTCCCAGCTCAGTGATCTGAGCCCCACCCTGCTCCAGCTGTATCCACTGGACTCCCGGGGGACCGGCCAGGCCCAAGCCAGATGATCTGAGATGATGGAAAGGGGAAATTCTCGGCATTCCTTCAGCAGAAGATGTCTGCCAAGCTCAAGGCAGTGAGCAGCAGGGAGATGGAGCTTCAGATGCATCTTCAACCCCAACGTAGTCCAGTGTAGAAAAGAACTGAGTCCCTCTCATGAAATGGCTACATAGGGACCATGTATCCACTGTGGGGCAGGGAGGCTGGAAATGGGAATCCTTCAGACAGGCCAAGGGAGGATACAAGACCAAGCCCTGAAATTCTCCCTCAATGCACACGGACTTCCAGTTTTGGAAAAATGTCTTCATATTCCCAGAAATGACCCAATGGAACAATTAGACTGCATTATTCTCTCCAGTCATCAGTGCTCGGCAAGGGTTCCAGATGGAAAGGGCCACAGTCTTGTTTTTAACTCTCTCGACTGTCATAGTGACTTCTGCCTGGAACTCTCTCCTGAAGGCCCTGTTTGCTCAGTTTCCTCTCTCATCAGCCACCAAAGAGGCTCACTGGGGAATCATCAGTGTTGCAGAGTGAACTTGCCAAACCAGGCTCCGCTGTCAGCATCCACCAGGCACTGGAGGGTTGCCCAGCAGTCTGGCTAGAGTCCTCCTGCCCCACAGCCAGAGAAACAATCTACAGGCTCAGGAGGCCCTGCCCAGCAGACCCTCTGAGGAGCCTGTACACACTAATTAGCCAGCATCCTTATATCATCTGAGACTCTTGGCAGAGTCCAATTTTTCCTTCAAGTCTCAGCTCATCAACTCTATGAAGCCACTAGACTGAACCTATCACTCACCACTCCTTCCGAATCTCCATTATACACTCAACCCTCTGTGTTATGGGTTCTACATTCAAGGATCTAGCCATCTAAGATTAAAAAAAAAAAAATACAGTATTGTCAAAAAAACCACTTGGATAGTACCTGGGAAATGGCACCTGAGGTTGATCTCTGGACTCAATCTGCTTGACTCTGACTCAAAGTCAAGAGAATTTAATGTCACCTTTCTTCCGATCCTTGCTGAACATGCCTTTCATTCAAATCTAGAGAAGCATGCTCAAGGCAAGCGTAGCACACTGTATCCCTCACCATTTGTGAGTTAGATTTCTATCACATCCTCAGGTATGTCTCCCTGCCTCTCCATACACAACCCAACAGTCATAGCAACAGCTGTGAGTTAACTCACACGGTGGGAACCCAGCCCACTCCACACCCACTGAATCAGACCGCATCCTAGCAGAAGCTAGGATGTGTGTGGAGAGGAAAGCGGGACACCCACAGGACCCCGAGACAGCTCAGCCTGCAGCAATTAAAGGAACAAATCTCACTGGGCCATTCACAGACACACCCAGTAAATACTGTTGTTGCTGTGTATGTACGCTCACACACATGTGGAAGCCAGAGGGCAAACTTGGGTGCCTTTTTTGTTTGGTTGGGTTTTTTTTTATGTTTTGTTTTGTTTTGTTTTGTTTTGTTTTGTTTTGTTTGTTTTTGAGACAGGGCATTCCATTGACCAGGAACTCCACCAGTAGTCTAGGCTGGCCAGCCAGTGAGTTCCAGGTATCCACCTGTCTCCACCTTCCCGTGCTGAGATTACAGGCACAGGCCACCACACCCAGCTTTTTTAACTTTTTTTTTTTTTTTTTTTTTTTTGGCATGGGTTGTGGAAAATTAAATTCAGCACTTTGCTGCCTGAGCTGCCGACCCAGCCCTCTGTTTTTGTGTTCTTAATTTGAGACACCGGTCCTAAACAAGAACTACCTACATGGCCCACACTCCACTATGTAGATCCTGTTCTACACCGAAGCCCTCAGGCTCTACCCGCTCCTAACCACCAGTGTGGCATTCCTCCTCACCCAGCATACCTGCCTACCCTTCTCTAAGAGCTCTGAGCCTATTATTCCCAGAGTTGCTGGGAGGGTATCATTGGTTTATCCAAAGCTTTGAAGTGAGGAAGAAAATAAAGTGGGTTTTGAACGCCTTGCTCAGTGACTAGATAATAAAATTGATGTTTTGCCACATGGAAAAATGCACCCCCCCAAAAAATGACATAATAAGGGAATAGCCATGAGCCTTAGGGGCTGTCCATAAACCAAACCTAGGATGGTTTTGAAAATCTCCTTATAAAGCCATACTAGACAGGCCACTGGTGAGTCCTCTGTAGCCCAGCTGTGTGTGGTGTGGAGCTGAAGCCAGTCCCATGGAATCCTGGGTTACAAGAAGGTCAGAGCATTTTCTGTGACCAGCCAGATCTACAATTAGTCCTGGGTGTGTTGGGAAGTGACCCCTGGCTAGAAGGACTCGTGCCTGGGGAAAGCAGGACCCTTCTCCAAAGGGGAGCCTCAGCCTTTCTCAGCCTGCTGGAATTTCATTCGTTTGTTCACACTGTACAGATGGGAATTAAATAATTAATTAGGGAATAGTTCACTCCGGAGCCCATGCAAGGGGATTATGCAAATCACCTGAGTTTGTAGCAAGGGGCTGAATATTTTATAGTGTGTTTAATTTGCAAATATTACCCACTGAGAAGGCTTAGGCAGGAAACTATCATCACAGTAATTATTATTAGTCAGGCAAAACTCCTTGAGTTGCCATCAAAACCTCCTTCCTTTCAACTGCTTTCAAACACTGCCCCTAAGAAATGTAATTTTTTTAAATGAAAAACAGTAAAGTACAAAAGCATATTAAGAATGAACGAAATGAACCTGTCTGGCTAACAGGAAAATTAATGTGCACTATACCTTTCACCCAACCCCAGGAAAGTCTCTGAACACTCAAATGCCTTCCATCCCGCTAATATTCTCTCACAGTCCCTGGGCACCAACCAACCAAGCTGGGAAGCGGTGTAGCCGAAGAGAGCAGTGCATTTCTTCCTGTCTCTGCATTAAGCCACAGTTGACTCCGTGAGCTCCCCACCCCCTTCCCCTTCTGACACCTCCTTCTCCTTTGCTCAAATAAGCTCTTACCTCCCATTAAGAACCCGAACTGCTGTAGCTTTATGGATAAGAAGGGTGAGAGATTCACACACTCCAGGAGGGGGTGGGGCTCTAGGCAGTTCCTCATCCTCTACCACCCTAGACTGAAAACTCAATCATCCAGAACGGCGTTGGCAAACTTGGCTATAAAGGGCCAGAGAGTAAATATTTTAGGCTTTCTGGGCCATCCATTCTCTGGTGCAACGTCTCAATTCTGCTCTTACGTCACAAAAGCGGCCCCTGCCAATACGTCAACAGATGAGAACGGCTGGGCTCCAAAAGAGCTTTATTTACAAAAACAGGTGGCAGGCCAGATATGGCTGCCATCCAAACCTTTCGTCAGTTAACACGGCGTGTGTGTGTGTGTGTGTGTGTGTGTGTGTGTGTGTGTGTGTGTGGTGTGTGTTTTAGATTCCCTGTAATTTTATTCTTTTTCCTTAAGTCATCCTATGACTCTAAACATATATATGGAGACTGAAACGCATTAGATTATCTCTGCTTCCCGTCTTGAAGTAGCAATGCTGGGATTACAGCTGTGTCACCACATCTGGCTTTTTACATGGGTCTGAGGGACAATACCTAGGTCACCAGGAAGCAAACCCTTCGACTCCCTGAGCCAGCTCCCTAGCTGGAATGCATGGTCTTGAAATGTCAGGCAAAGGCAAATGTTGTCAGGGCTGCTAGAGACATAAAAAAACATTCAAGACTGTCACATCTGGGAAAGCGTCACTGGCCTCCAGTGGGTAGAGTCCAGGATGCTGCTACGCATCCTACACAGAGCACTGTCCCACAGTACGAGGGATTATTAAAATGTCACCCATGCCAAAGTTGAGAAACCCTGAGTTAAGCAAAGTGAAATTGTCACTAATCCTGCCATCGTTGATCTCAAATATAGTCATTTCATGTGGTGCAGCCAAAATTACCATGTTTGAAATCTTTTTAGGACTTAACAAAACATTATAACCCAGAAAAATAATCTTCTCCTAAACCAAGCATTTCTGATATATTTTTGCTCACTACAATAAACTCCTCTGAATCTACTCCCATTTCTATATTCATGAATTTATCTATTGGTTATTTTTTTCTCTTTTAAAATATTCTTATTACATTTATGTATTTGTATATGTGTGTGTACGGTACATGCGCATGTTTGCATACCATAACATACACATAGGGACCAGATGACAATTTTGGGGAATCGGTTTTCACCCTTTACCATGTGGGGGCTAGGGATCAAACTCAGTTCATCAGGCTTGGTAGCAAGCGCCTTTACCTACTAAGCCGTCTTGCTGGCCCTGTTTGTTGTTTTTTTCTAAATAAATAATATATTCAGAGGCCCAAACTGTTGAGAGTCAGAAACTTGTTCAGTGAAAGGGAATCCCCCACTCACACCGGCTCCTCTCTGACTGACTTCTCAGAGCAGTCAGCAATCAAAAAATTAATCATGTTTTCATTGGAGTTGTGCAAATACTTGAGGAGGAATCCTAAACCCCCTCCTGCGTTCCTTAGGCTATCCTTTCTATGTCCACCTAAACTACTCAAAAAGGTCACCTGCACCCGGCCTATCCCTGCTTAGTGTCACGATTTTACCAGGGCCTTCTGCTTCCCTCTCGACGATCCCTCTGCTTCAGCAACTCTGCCTCCTAGAACTAACCGTGAGAAAGCTGATGAGCGATTTCACTGTTCCCTCTTATAGGACAAACCTTTTCCTGGAGAGATGCAGCACACACATCTACTCACCCTAGACAGGGAACCCCTGACAGACCAAAGTACGGATACCACCAAAGTCCAAATTGGTGAGCAATGTGTTTTACTGGGGTTACTTACAGGCATATGGGTGAGGAGTTACTTACAGGGGCAGAGATGACTTAAAGACAGCTGCATCACCAAGGCCCGCCCCAGCACGGGTGACAGCTCCCAAAGCTGGGAACCTGGGGCAGACTGCGCAGCCTGCAGGCAGTTCGACAGGTTGGAGAATAAGTTGCTGTTACTTACCAGGAACCTCAGTCACTGCTTCTTCCAGGCAGCTGGCCTGGACTCAAGAGTCTTCTTTTCATTTAGGGTATCTGAGAGCCTTCTATACAGCCCAGCTTCCTTGGGTCTGAGAGGGACTGTCAGTTCTTAATTACTCTGGCAGGGCGGGGCCTAATGAATCTGGTCAGTTTCAGGGACTTCCTGATGCTGCTTTGGGTTGTTTACTTTCCTCTTTAAGGGGCTTCCCTGCAGGATGGAATGCTTCTACTTCTACAAGGATGTTACACAACATCCTTCTTCAGAAACCCCGTCTGGGTCCGGATGAGAAGTCCTATTTGGTCTTATATTTCCGGATTTCTCTCCCTTCGTGCTCCGGGTATAGGGATGTATTTTTGTTCTGTTGGGGCCCCAGCACCTGTCAAAGTCATGATAGCAAACAACAAAACGAGTGGCTCTTGCCCTTGATTCAGAACAAACCCCTTTAAACCAGGGCTCGCCCTTGGCGGTTCTAAGAAGAGCAGGAGACAGTTGACGCTGGCAGCTCTAACTTCCTGACACCTTAGAAGAGCTAAGGAGGGACTGTCTGTGGTGGTATTGTGTTCCCCAGTATATTGTGCACCCTAATAAACTTATCTGGGGTCAGAGAACAGAACAGCCACTAGACAGACATAGAGGCCAGAAAATGGTGGCACTCACACCTTTAATCCTAGCATTCTGGAGGCAGAGATCCATCCAGATCTCTGTGAGTTCAAAGCCACACTGGAAACAGCCAGGCATGGTGACACACACCTTTAATCCCAGGAAGTGATGGCAGAAAGCAGAAAAGGTATATAAGGCATGAGGACCAGGAACTAGAGCTCTTTAAGCTTTTAGGCTTTTAGCAGCAGCTCAGCTGAAATCCATTAGGATGAGGATTCAGAGGCTTCCAGTTCAAAGAAACAAGATCAGCTGAGGAATCAGCAAGGCGAGGTTAGCTGTGGCTTGTTCTGTTTCTCTGATCTTCCCGTGTTCACCCCAATACCTGCCTCCCCGGTTTGTTTTTTATTAATAAGACCTTTTAAGATTCGTGCCATAGCTGTCCCTGCTCTATGCGTGAGCAGAGCTGTATATGGCCATGAGTGTGCCCTTCCCGTTGTCCACGTCATCTGTAAACCACAAAGGGAAAAAGACAGGTAACAGAGCAGGGAACATCTACCCAAGAGAATGGTCGATTAGGGTCATTGATCCACTCTCTTGATTCAAAGGCAACATCTCCACCTGGGGGAGGGAGAAACACACAGGAAGATATGGCTGGGACCTGAGCTGCAGCAGATGGCAGCTGGAGAGCCACGGGTCCCTGGAAGTCTGCCCTTCTTTTTCTTCTTGACCTTTCAACTCCATCATGGCTGCCTTTTGTGTCCCAGGGTGAAAGCTATAGGCTCCAGTTCCCTGTAACCCTCCAAAAACAGAAGAATGCTGGCTGTCCTGGCTGTGTGGTATGGGTGACAGCTTGGTACTGGACAGTTGCCTTTGCCACCTGACTGATGGGCATGCCTGGTCTCAGAAACCTGAGTAGATCTGGCCCTCAACTCCCGAAGCTATGTCCTTACCCTGCAAGATGACAGGGGCTGGCGGAGAGCATTAGCTGGCACGTGGCACTAATTTCAGCTGGACTGTTCTGCCTCCTGTACTTCTACCATGTGGCCCTTCAGGAAATGTTGCGTCCTCTCCACTTCCAACCACATCTCTATGCAGACAGACACCTTGAGATGGTGGGTGCTGGAAAGATGGCTGCAGGTCCTCAGTAATCAGACAGGGGTTGAATTAACACCTGGGTCAGTAAGAGTTGGCCTCAGGATGATCAACGTGAGAACAACATCCACTTTGCACAATTCTGGAAGTGTGAATAAGGCAAGCATGATTTTCCTGTATGCAGTAAGGGAACAGTGTGTGCCTGGGGACTCTAGCTCATCTCTCTGACCCTAAAGGCCTTGCTCCTTCACTCAGGGATTGGCCTGCTCTGTTTCTGTGAAGCCCACAGCAGCTCTCCCAGAGAAATGATTGGCATCTGATGAGGAAAAAAAAAAAAAAAAAAAAGAAAGAAAGAAAGAAAGAAAGGGACCTGGGCCTCAGCCTGGCAGTGCACACCTGTAATCCCAGCTGCTTAGAAGGCTAAGGCAGGGAAATCACAACTGTAAAGCCTTGAAGAGTTACAGAGTGAATTCAGGGCCAGTCAGAACACCTTCGTGAGACTCTGTCTCAAAACATAAAGAAAATAGGGAAGGAGATATATACGGAGAGAAAACACAGAGACAGGGAGAATTGGATCTTACACAGGGATGGACTGTACAGGGAGAATTGGATCTTACACAGGGATGGACTGTACAGGGAGAATTGGATCTTACACAGGGATGGACTGTACAGGGAGAATTGGATCTTACACAGGGATGGACTGTACAGGGAGAAATGGATCTTACACAGGGATGGACTGTTTGTTTACTCCTTCCTAGAGCCGTACCACCCACAGCTGGGAAACAATCAGTATGACCTATGTTTGAGAGTGTGTCTCTAAAAGGCAGCTCCACTTCCTACTGTCTTTAAGGGAAGGATACATATGAGAAGGACGAAAAAAGTTCTAGAACTGCCCTCTGGCATGCAGGGCATCATCCATCCTTCATGTGGCCTCAAGTCCACATTCTTCACAGTTCCAAGCAGGACCTCATTGGCTCCTTTTGCCAACCCTTCAAAGAAAGAGGCTGTCCACTTCACAGGTGACAAGTGGCAGTTCAGAGTTGTGTGGCTTGCCTGTGGTCAAGTCCACAGTCACAAGGCTGGAGCTAAGACTTCCATCAGAGTTGTCTGGCCTGCTGGGTCATGTTCTGATCTCATATCTCCCCTTCCTGCTCTCCTTCCCTTCCCCTCCACCTCCAAAGCAGTCACAAGGTGTCCATACCCATCCCTCCCCCAAGGGTAAGTAGAAGCATCCCACGAATTTAAAAGGTTTAAAACCTAAGCCAACCTAGAGATTAGAGTCGTGGAGAAAACAGGAGAAGGTTGTAGTGTTTGGGAACACTCTGCCCATCTTCCCATCATAAAGCCACTGGGATTTAGACTTGGGAGTCCCCACAAAGGGAACTCTATGTAACCAAGCCTTGGGTATATCTTTGAGGTTCAAGGACACTCACTACTTTGCAGCACACAATGCTCCTACCAGATATTTTCAGGGATCACAAAGTGAGTCGATCATGTTCCCATAGCATTTCACAAGTCATGTTCTGTCTCCTTCCCAGTGTTTATCTCAGTAAGTTCCCATTGATGGGATGAAGGCATGAACACATACTCCTTTCTCACAGGTCTCCAGTTGAATGGTTGGAATACTGTCTACTCAGGGTTTCCAGGGAAACAGGAGTTGATTCTCCATCATCCATGGATTCCATGCCTATGGATTCAACCAGCTGCAGACTAGAAATACTCAGGTAACATCATCTGACTTTTCTTGCCATTTTCCCTCAGCAATGTGGTATAAAGAACATGTGGGGTGGTGGTGGTGGACGCTTTTAGTCCTAGCACTCAGGAGGCAGAGGCAGGTAAATCTCTGAGTTTGAGGCCAGCCTGGTCTACAGAGCGAGTTCCAGGACAATTAGGACTACACAGAGAAACCCTGTCTTGAAAAACCAACTACAAAAGAACACCTGCCTACAGAACATTCACACTGCTTTAGAAATAAAGTCATCTCAAGAAGATTTTCGAGTCTATGAAAATGTGTGTAGATTCCATGCAAATGCCACACTACTTAATATGATAAGTATGATAACTGGAGCATCCTCAGCTATTGGTAACCTGTGTCCATGAAGACTGAGGGATGCATACATATTTTTGTACATAGAGATTTCTTTTGAAACATTGGCTCATAAAATTGTGGGGCTAGATCCGGACAGTGGTGGCACATGCCTTTAATCCCAGCACTCGGGAGGCAGAGCCAGGCGGATCTCTGTGAGTTCGAGGCCAGCCTGGCTACAGAGTGAGTTCCAGGAAAGGCGCAAAGCTACACAGAGAAACCCTGTCTCGGAAAAAAAAAAAAAAATTGTGGGGCTAGAAAGTTCAAACTGTTAGGCTTGGGTAATCTGCCAACAGAAGACAAAACTCTTCGGGAAACTCCGGTCTTGTTTGTTTGTTAAGGCTTTTTAGTTGATTAAGATTCAACCAAATTGTAAAAGGTGATCCGATCGGTTGTGCTCTAAAGCTACTGATTGTCACTGTCAATCACCTCTAAAGCCTTCGCAACAGCATACACATTAGTGTTTGACTCAAGTGGCCCCCTTAGTGAGGCCTAACTGATGTATAAAAAAAAATTCATCACAAATGCATGCATCCCTCGAAAACCTAGAGATTTATATATAACAATACTGCAGACACTACTAACAGAGAGAGAAAGATGTCAGAAGCTGGCGATTATCAACAGTATGATGACCATGAACTTACAATCACCAGGTCTAGAGTTAGCATGCTGTTACTATTTGCATTTTGTGCACTTGCAGAAAATATTGGAAGACTCTCGGAATCAAGCAAAACCCTGGACACTGTCAAGAGAACAATCAGTGAGCATCATTGAAGCTTCACTCTAAGTAACAAAGACGCTATTGTATCTCGACCGAATCACACAATTCGAGAACTATGAATGGTCTTGACTTGGAAGCCCCTGTTGTACATACAGGGAACCCATGACCACAGAGATAAATTAGTTTACTGACAGCTATATTCCATTCAGCTATATGCCTCAGTCTTTCTTTCCAATAGGGTCACAAACTACTTAATCTTTATTGAGTACTTACCCTATGTATGGTTTGCTGGAGATACTGTCAGGCAATTTCTTGAAAGTCACGTAAGCCTCTCAATGATGCTGTATGGTATGTATTACCAGCCTTATTTTACAAAAGAAAATATTGGAAGTGTAAGGAATTTCCTTAGGGTCACTGAGTATAAGACAAGATCACTGGAACTCGAACGCCCACTGCCTGGCTCCTGACACAGCAGGCGAGCTCTGGAGGAAGGTGAGAGCAGTCTCGTGAGATTTATGCTTTGATGATTGGGAGTGGTGACACCACACAGGGGTCAGAGCCGAAGAGTAACACGGCAAGACAGGTCAATACAGAGTAGGGGGGTCAGCAGATTCAGACTCTGGAGAACCTGGAGCTATCAAAATCAGGGATATGGGAATTTGATATGAAAATAAATATTTGCTTAGAATAAGAAGAATTCATAGACTTCAAAGAGTTGACCACAAGGGTTTTACCTTCTAGAAGAACCGATGAATCTTTTTGTTAATTAGCTGCCTAGCAACCTCAACAGTGCCTGTATCTCCACACATGTTCTACACATCCTTCTGTCATCTTTCTGTAGCAAGGTAATGTCTTCTACACACACACACACACACACACACACACACACACACACACACACGCATGCACGCACACAGCATAATTCAGCTCTTCCTATGAAGGGATGGTAGAAATTTTATTTTTGTCAGGTGGTGGTGGTGCACAACTTTAAACCTAACACTTAGGTGGCAGAGGTAGGCGGATCTCCGAGTTCGAGGCCAGCCTGGTTTATAAAGTGAGTTCCAGAACAGCCAGGGCTACATAGAGAAACAAAAAAGAAACTTGGCTTTTATTCTTAGCCATTTAGAAAATAAAATTTTCCAACTAATTTCCAAGGTGGCTGTGCAAATGTTCAAGACAATTGCCAAAACTGAGAAACCTTCAGGTTCCATGAGAACTGTGATAATTCAGGGGACTTCTGGGTTCCCAGTACAGTGACCAGTCTTTGAACTGATGAAATACATTGGTCATTTGCTGTTGATGTCTTCATGACTGCGTGGACTAGAAATGTAGTCATCTTACTAATATCACGATTTGAGGTCAAATCAGGAAGAAACTGAAATCTTTTCCCAAAAATATCCATATGATTCAGCCCTCAGTTAACTGAGCTATCAAGATGCCCAAGGGCTCACTCATCACTTCTGTCATGAGTAAAATGTCACTCACTAAGGACTTTCTTTTAATAAAGCTATAATTTCTGTCTTACAGAGTTTTTTGTTTTTTGACAGGGTTTTGCTATGTAGTTCTGTCCTGTCTGGAACTCTTTACAGACACCAGGCTGCTCTCCAACTCACAGAGATTCTCCTGCCTCAGCCTCCCAGGTTTCTGGGATTACAGGCATCCACCTCCACAGCAGGCCTATTACAGTTTCTATTGTCAAAATAATTTCCCTGATTTCTGTTTAGTTAGTTCATGGTCCCCTCAGTTTGCTTCAATTTACTGAACTTTATTTTCCTTAAGGGACAGAGTCTTTCCATGTGGCCTGTGTTGGTCCCTCATTCCTGAGTTCCAAGGAGCCTCCGCCTCAGCTTCCTTCTTTAATAGACAAATTTAACAAACACAAAATAGCTTCACTTTCATCTGCATCCAAAGTAGAGTCTGTAACTTCTCACTTCTTTTATTCAAGTATTCTAAACCATTTCCAAATTCCGAAAATATGAATATTCAAGCCTTATCAACTTTTTCAATATGCCTTTTGCCTCTCATTTATGTTCAGGCTTTCTTCCAAGTCTTTGAAAATATCTTTTTCTGTTCTTGATGTGTCCTATGTCATAAACAATTAACAATTAAACAATTGTTAAACAATTTTCTTATAGGCAGATACCCTCACAACACACTCACTAAAAAAAAAAAATCAATTGAAAAGAAATCGTGTCACAGAGGCAAAGAATGGACACAGCCAACAGAAAGACCTGGAGAGAAAATGTTCAAGGTGACCTTCCATCACAGTCACACATCTTAGTTTTATAGAGTTACGACACTTCAACCAAACCAGAATGCTTTTCTAGGACGCTTTTCCAGGCCCCACAGCTGAGTCAGAGAGAACCTGGGTGTCCCAGGAGAGCCTGCAGGTGGACAATACCACAGCTAGGACAGCTCATGGGCATGAAGAGAGTTGGGCCTCGGGGTGATAAGGGCCTCAGAAAGAGCTTTGGTTTTAAGGTGACATTTTCTGTTTTGTTTCGTTAGTACCCCCACACACCAAGAAGAAAGGAGAATGAAAAGTTGATACATAGGGGTACAAAGTCTCAATTGGGGGGGGGGATGCAAAAGGATTACCACAAATCCAAGGCCAGTGTGCTCTGCACAGCCTAAAGCCATCCAGAGCTGCATGGGCAGACCTCGTCCCCACCTCAAAAAGACATACTCCATGCCACAGAATTTGGGCTTAAAAATTATTGTAATGGTAAATGGTATGCTATATATATTTTACCTCGATAAAGAAATGATTGATAGGGTTGGGGAGATAGCTCAATTAGCAAAATGCTTCTCTTGTAATCAAGAGGATCTGAATTTGGTACATCAGAAACCACATAAAACTTAAAAACAAAAATCACCAGGCAGCCGGGTGGTGGTGGTGGTGGTGGTGGTGGTGGTGGTGGCGGCGGCGGCGGCGGCGGCGGCAGCAGCAGCAGCACACGCCTTTAATCCCAACACTGGGGAGGCAGAGACAGGAGGATCTCTGTGAGTTCAAGGCCAACCTGGTCTACAGAGTGAGTTTCAGGACAACCAGGACTGATTCACAGAGAAACCCTGTCTCAAAAAACCATAAATAATAGATAGATAGATAGATAGATAGATAGATAGATAGATAGATAGATAGATAGATAATTACTAGGAATGGTGGTACATGCTTATAATCCCAAGGTTAGGGAAGTGGAGATAGGTGAATCCTTGCGTTACCCTAGCCAACCTAGCCTGGGGTGCATGTCTATGTACATGTGTGAAAGTCAGAAGAGGGTGTTGGGGGGTCCTCCTATTCCTTTGAGGGAGGGTCTCTCCCTGAAGCTGAGACTTGCATTTTCTCAACTGTGTTGGAAATCAGCAAGTATCAGAGACCCTACTGTCTCCATTCCTCCCTGGAGAGCAGGGCTCGAGGCACACAGACCTCTGGTTTGTTCTGTGGGTGACGGGACAGGAACTCTGGCCCTCATAATGGCACCGCAAGTGCCCTCAGCTGCAGAGCCGTCTCTCCAGTCCCTCTTTTGTCTTTTTCTGCACCGTATTATTTCCTGGAGAGCTCTCCTCTTAGTGGAATGTATTAGTAATTGAATCCTTGTGCTGAACAGTTGTCCAAAGTGTAGACATGCCACAGTTGTATAACCATCCCTCTATGGGAAGACATCTGGGCCACCAAAAGATGGTTTTCACTATTATCAATGAAGTTTCTCTGGACGTCTGTGTTCACAGGAGTTCATGTGAATACAGCTTTTCTTCCTCCGGGGTTTATGCTGAAGGCTGCAATTATAGGGTTTAATGTAGCTGTATGTTTAGTTTTAAAATAAACTGTCAAAAACTTGAAGGATGACTCAGTGGATAAAATGCCTGCTGAACAAACGTGAGGACCTGAGTTCAAATCTCCAACACCCACATAAAAAGCTAAGCCTGGTGGTGTGTGCCTGTAACCTGAGCACTGTGGAAACAGAGACAAATGGATCCCTACAACTCGCTAGCCAGTCTAGCAAAAATGGAGAGTGCTGGTTTCAGCAGAGGTCCTATCTCAAAAACTAAAGTGGAGACCCTGGGACTCAGGGACCAACACAGAAGGGGGCAGTGGTCAGAGAAGACAAGGACAAAAACAACCAAAACCAGTGTCTTCTGGACCCAATAGGACCACTGCACAACAGCTGTGCTGGCCTGATCAAGATCAAGCCAGTCAACATTCCAGCAGGAGCTACTGAGAGCTGATGGCTCCTCAGGGAAGGAGAGTCAATTTCCTTTAAGGGTGTGGCTCTTAGTAGGACGTGCCCATGCTTCATTGAATGACCCCACACCCAGGAATATACCGGCAGCACTGATTGGACTGGATGAGTTATGAAAAAGGACATGAAGTTGAGAGGGGGGTAAGGAGATGGGGAGTAGAAAGGAAAGGAGTCAATGTGATCAAAATGAAGTCTATGCATGCATGCATGAGATCCTCAAAAAACTCGCAAAAATATTTTATTTTTAAAAATAAGTAGAGAAATAGGAAGAAACCCGAAGTCCACCTCTGGCCTCTGCACATAAACTCACACACTCGAGCACATGCACGTGCACACACACACAGAAAAAAGGAAGGAAAGTGTAAACAGTCTTCCAGAGTGACTGTGCCTTTTACAGCCCCACCATCCTTGTGGGAGGTCTCTAGGCTACCCACATCCTCGCAAGCATTTGCTACTGACTTTGTTTTTATTTCAGTCACTCTGACTGTGTGGTGCACCTCACTATGGTTTTGCTTTGCATTTCGCTAGTGACTCCTGGTGCTGAACAGCCTTTCAAGGAGCCCTGGGAAGCAGTGCCAGGCCGGTGTGAACTTCTGAAGAGTTGCTAGGAGGAGTTGGTTGGAACAGTCCCCGACAAAGGCCACAGGGGGTCTGAGCCAGAGCATGGCAGCGAAGGGACAGAGTGTGATGAGGGTCGGGGGTTCCAGAAACGTCTAGAAAGCTGGCCAAATGACTCCTGAGACAGAGAGACTGAGAGACACTGTGAAGGAAGATGAAGGGATCCAAAGTAAATTCTAGGTTTCTAATTCAGAGAAGAATCTCTCAAAACACTTCGCTTTGCCTGTAAGCCCTCCATGTAACCCATACACGTTTGGATATTAGCTCTCAAAATTGTACTTGAGCCAAAGATATAAATTGGAAGGCTCAGCTCTTCTGCCGCTGATTTTTAAAGTCTAGCTCATTGAATTCTCTCTGTAGGCCTCCCCCCCCCCCCCCCAGAAGCTCGGCATCCATCATTGACAGGCACACAAAGCATTCTCTGCAGCCCATGACACACATCTGGTGCCTGAGAACCATTTATCCAGGTGATAGAGATGAGGTTTTATTTCAGAGCTCATTTTAAGATTTGTACATTTTAATTTTTTTCCCACTGTGATTATTTTTTTCCACTGGGTAATGAGAATGAAATCTGGTGTGGAAGTATACAAAATGTTAATTCCTTCAGAAGTGGTTGTGACTTCCGGCCGCTAGCTGGTCTTCCTGGGGAGCAGGGTCTCAATGGCTCAGCAGTGTTGGCTTCTGGTCCCTGGGGTATTATTGGGTTTTGGAGGAGTTCCTGCCCTGCCCCTAGGCCCCCTCCCTCTTGCCACAGGTGGCTGCAAGCCCTCCCTTTGAACCTGCGATTCTCTCCCACAGCCCACACACTGCAGAAGCCCAGGGGGCTGAGGGTGCACCCTTGGCTCCAGAATTCATCCCTTGGGTCCTGGCCCTTCCTGGTGAACACTGTCATCCGGGAGGGGTCTTCTACAGGTCCTCACACTTCCAGCACAGTTGTGGGACTTTGCAAAACTTTATGGTTTTTTGTTTGGGGTTTTTTTTGTTGTTGTTTTGTGTTTTTTTGTTGTTTTTTGTTTGTTTGTTTGTTTTTTCTTTTCTTTTTTTTTTTTTTTTTCTTATTTTGGAGACAGGGTTTCTCTGTGTAGTTTTGGTGCCTGTCCTGGATCTCACTCTTTAGACTAGGCTGGCCTCGAACTCACAGAGATGCACCTGGCTCTGCCTCCCAAGTGCTGGGATTAAAGGCCTGCACCACTGCTGCCCGGCCAACTTTATGGTTTTAAAATCATATTTCCTGAGGCTTTCCAATCACCATGCACACAAGAGCAGTACCCACGTCATTTAGCCTCCAGATAATGCAGCATGAAAAGGAAGCCAACCAGCCCAGCCATGGAGAGAGCAGTAGATACTCAAACCTGGGCCCTCCTTTGGGCTTACAGCAGAAAACACAAAGCCTGCAGCCCAGCCAGGCCTTTTAATATGCAAGGCGGCCCACAGAGAAGTCCAGCCAAACCCCAGAAAATACAGGCTCCAGCCTTGCCACTGGTATTTCATAAGTCTACTGCTTCAGTGCAGTCCCAGAGAAATTGAGGTTATCCTTCGAGGTACGGAAGGAAGGTTAATGAGCAAAAGCCAGCTTGCTCTGTTTTATCACCTGAATCGCAGCCGCTGATCCAGGGTAACACAGAAGCCACGGGTCAAATCCAAGATCTCACTGCAAATTAGGGAGTTTTTCTCCCAGGAATATGAAAGTGACCTCGTGTCTCCTAATAATACCTCAGAAGTCGTCAGCCCCAAGAATTGGAATGAGTGATAACACAGGATTGCAAACCTGAACCGCAGGGCTAGCTTGGCATCCATGCCATTGATTGCCTCTGCTCTTCAGATCTGGGCTTCCAGGCTCCACGGTGTGCTTTTTTATTTTTTTTTTTTTCCACAACTGAGAAAACAGTGAAGCTTCATTTTTTTTCCCCATTTATATTTATCTTTTTGCTTTATTTTTGTATTTTCTAAAATTAAAAAAAAATCCAATGTCCGGATCCTGTTCATTTAAAAACAAGCAAGCTGACTTCCGCTGTGTGAAACGGGGGCCTTAAGGAGTTTCCCTGGAGGATCTGCAGTTCCTGAAATGAACCCAATCTGAAGAAGCTGGGATGCAGTGGGGAAAGAGGAGAGCCATGTGACCTGAACTTCCTCCTGGCATTTCCCTCTGGGAATTCACTCAGGTCTCTAGATCACAAGCCCCTTCCATGCTGAGCTGGCTGGCTTCTTTTTTAATGCTTTATTTCTGCAGGCCAGGAGTGTGGGTGCCACTGTTATATGCTTACAGACTGGAAGATCTTGGCCAATGCAATTTTAGAATTGTAGAGGTTGCAAATAATCAACTGTCCATAGTCATGCCAGCCACAGCCCTCTTGAACTTGGCAGTCCAGCACCCCATTGGGATGAGGTAGAAGTCCACACTCCTACCACTGGGAAGAAAAGGACAGTAGGCTGGGTGTTGGAAAGTGAGTTTGAGGGTTCTACAAAAGTGATTTCTCTAAAGGATAAAGCATCCATTATGCTCCCAGTGACATGGAGAGCCTTATACTGAAATGTAATATAATGTCTGCGAATGTTCCAGAAGAATGGGAGAAATTAGAGAGAGAAATATGCATTTAGTAGTTTTTTACTTTGCCAAGATATTTTTTAAAACAATGACTTTTACTATTGTTTTGTCACAAGAATACTTTAAGTCCTGTACATGTGTATACAAGAGTAAAAGAGGAGGGGAGGGAGGGGGAGGGAAGGGGAGTGAGGGGGAGGGAGGGAGACACTCAGATTAAAGAGCAATGCTTTAACTGACCACACCCAGCTTCCTGCTGGATTTTTTCATCTCCTTGGTTTGGGTACCAGTCCCCTCCCTGGTTGTGCAAGGAACTTTTTGAGCGTTCTTTCTCACAGGAAAGAGTAGTAGGTCTCAGATTTGGGTTTCTTGCTGAGAACTTCTCCAGTAACCAAGCCTAAGAATGAATCAGCTCCAGTGGAAATCGTGCCCTCTGGGGAAGAGAAGAACAGAGAAATAAAATTTTAATGAGGAAATGTTGATTGACTACTTAACTATCAAGAATTGACCCCTAGAGTGGATTCCCTTTCTCTGTTTAAGCCTGAAACTGGTGATTACTCTCAGGGTTGATAGGGAGTTAGTTGACCCAAAGCTTGGCAGGTACCATTTGCTGCACTGAGAGGTTCTGCTTACCTCCTAGGCTAAGGCCTTAATCACTGAAAGTGTTCGCTGAGGACTCAGAAGGTATCTCTAGATGCTCACTTGTCTGCAACGCTTGGATGCTCTATGAATACTCTGATTAGTTGGCCTCAGTCTGCTCTGTATAGACTCACAAAATGGATGAAGGGCTACTTCCCTTCTTAAAGATGTCCCTGCCTCAGTTTCATGGCTTTGGGCCAAGTGAAGGTCTCCCGACTATCATTCAGACACAATTCATAAGGGATTGAAAGCCACAAGCCAGGTTATAAGATACCAGCCGCTTTAGTCACAACTGACTTCTTTGCACACCTCCTCAGGCAATAGACCCAGGTAACTTCTTTTCTACTAGTGTGGAAGAGGGCACTTGCAGGGAGCCTGCAAAGCACAGAGAGAAGCCATGCCCCTCATTCCTGCAATAAAGACGAAAGAGGAAAATCCACAACCGAGAAAGCGAAAACCACATGGAGATAAGGTGCCAGTTTCAAAAGGGAGCCAAGGAAGTGAACAGTGTGAAAAAGAACAGAAGAAAGAATTCAATAAATAAAGGGAAAAACTCTACACTCCTGGTGATGATATTGTAAAGTATGAATTGATACATTGAGGTGGCATTTTTAGTACATCAAATTGACAAAAAATTACAGTCCTCTTCCTGGGGTCTTGGGAAGCTGGCACTCTCACACTCCTGGGAGGCATCGAAAACAACTGCAGCTTTTCTGGAAGTCATCAGGCCCAAGAACATCGACATCCTTTGACTCAATATTTCAAAGGTGTGTGGGAGACATGGTGAAGAATGTGTAAAAATGTCTCTATATCAGAGTATGCACCAATGCCCAATACAAGGAACTTAAGTTAGGAATGATGTATCTATGTAATGAAGTAATGTAAGCATAGTAAGTCAGTATTTGTTGAAGTGGAAAGTTCAAAGTACACAGTTAGGTTTTCAGAAGATCAGAAATAGTGAGCATACAGTTTTGGGGTTTTGTCATTTTTGTTTGTTTGTTTGTGTGTGTGTGTGTGTGTGTGTGTTTGTTTGTTTGTTTGTTTGTTTGTTTTGAGACAGTTTCTCTGTGTAGCCTTGGCTGTCTTGGAACTTGCTCTGTAGACCAGTCTGGCCTCGAACTCATAGAGATCCACCTGCTTCTGCCTTCTGAGTGCTGGGATTTAAGGTACATGCCACCACCACCTGGCAAGTTTTTTTTTTTTTAAAATTTATACAGTTTATTCCAAAAGTATCCCTGAGCAAAAGAGATAAATAAAGAGTTGCCTACTTTCACAAAGATTTTACTTGTTGACATGTTGAATTCTATGAACAGAGTACCAACTGGGGCTGGAGAGATGCTCAGCTGTTAACAGCGTTGGCTGCTCTTGCAAAGGACCCAGGTTCAGGTCCCAGCACCCACATGGCAGCTCACAACTGTCCTTAACTCCAGTTCCATGGAATCTGACACCCTCTTCTGGCTTTGCCAGCACCAGGCACAGATGTGTTGCCTAAAAACACGTGCAGAACATGCATACACATAAAATAAAAACAAATAACTTTTAAAAAGAAGATGTGTCTCCCTTATTTAAAAAAAAAGGAATTGGATAACAATAAACATAGATTAGTAAGAAAAGTGTAAAATCATGGTAAGTACTGGGTAGAGAAGGAAAGAAAATAGGGTGATGAGTAAGAGAGAGCACGCTGAGATTTAATACTGAGATGCAAATTGCTAAAAGGAGAAGTTCTTGAGAGGCTTCCATGCAGGGGTTATAGCTAGTGCAAAGGCCCTGAGGCAAGAGCCAGATGTGGAATACACATTTAGATGCAGCTGGGTCGAGTAGCTAAGGCAAAGTGGGAAGGGCAGAGTGGTAAGTGCTGTCAGAGAAATCCTCATGGTTACGAGGCTACATGACAGTTTTAGTCAACACACTGTCAAAAGAGAGTTGAAGTCTCAAACAGAAGACAGGATCTCATAAACAATTCTACACTTCATTCTGGTTGCTATGTCAAAGACTGGATTCGAGAGCACGAGAATGGATGCAGAGAGACCAGACAATGGGCTATTACCATCCAAGCAAGGTTCAAAAGTGAGGAGTTGAGATGGAGAGAGTGGATCCAGTCAACATCAACGTCAAAGTTAGTACTGATAGTATTTGCTAAGACATTGATGACTCCTGGGGTTTCCCCCTCTTTCATCCTGTTCCTCTCAAATATTTCCAGTTCTAATCCCAGGCCTTCTCCACGGAAGTTCATCTTTAGATGTCCCGTCTTTAAATTCTATAAGATGGTTTAGCTCTCAAACAAAATTCTAGTTCTTTGAGCTAACTTAGGTGTTAATATAATTCTTGACTGTATATATTGTATATACTTATTGGATAGTTTTTCTTGTATTTGTTACAAGCTTTTTTTAATTTTAGACAAAAAAGAGGAAATGTGGTGGTATTGTGTTCCCCAAAATATTGTGCACCCTAATAAATTTATCTGGGGTCAGAGAACAGACAGCCACTAGATACAGAGGCTAGAAAATGGTGGCACTCATGCCTTTAATCCTAGCATTCCAGAGACAGAAATCCCTCGATCTCTGTGAGTTCAAGGCCACATTGGAAAACAGCCAGGCAATGGTGACACACGCCTTTAATCCCAAGAAGTGAACCTTTAATCCCAGGGAGTGATGGAAAAAAAAAACAAAAAAAAATATATAAGGGGTGAAGACCAGAAACTAGCAGCATTTGGCTGGTTAAGCTTTTAGACTTTTGAGCTACAGTTTGGCTGAGACCCATTCTGGATGAGGACTCAGAGGCTTCCAGTCTGAAGAAACAGGATCTGCTGAGGAACAGGCGAGGTGAGGTAGCTGTGGCTTGTTCTGCTTCTCTTATCTTCCAGCATTCACCACAATATCTGGCTCCAGGTTTGATCTTATTAATAAGACCATTTAAGATTCCTGCTACATTCAGGTTCGTTTTTATTTATTCCAACTTGGAATAATGATATCAAGCAGCTGTGGTGTCATAATCCTCCCAGTGGCTTTTGAAGGAGGAAAGGTACCGCAGTCGAAGAAAACAAGGGCCATCTTTTCCAGTTCGAGAGACACAAATTCAAACTCGGGTCCTTTGGGTCCAGAACCAGCACTTTCCCTCTATGCCATGTTAGATCAATAAAATGTGTTCCTGATCTGGGCATGGTGTTGCACAGCTTTAATCCTAGCACTCGGGAGGCAGAGGAAGGCAGATCTCTGTGAGTTCAAGGCCCAGCTGGTCTAAATAGTGAGTTCCAGGACAGCCAGGACTACGTAGAGACCCTGTCTCAAAAAAAAAAAAAGTACTCAGCTGCAAGTTGTCAACCAAATATCACTAGGCAACAACAATCTAAGTTCCCTGTTGCACAGAAATAAGTTGATGACTCCCCAGCAACTTTAATTTTCCAGCTTCCCTTGCAGCTACATAGAGACAAATGAGAGAAGCCATAATGACACAAACAGAGCCAGCCCTCCTCCACATGCTTTGCCCTGCTTACACTGCAACCCAGTCATGCAACACTCCAGCTCTAACTATTTATATCACAATAGGGCTTTAGGGAGGGAGACTGAACAAAACAATGATGGCAAGAATCTGAATGACCACATGGAGTGGAGTCTCCTGCCAACCTAAAAGTTCACCCTAGATTGCAACGAATAAACTTTATTCTTGAAGTCTTATTATTGAGTTTCCTCTTTACAACAGTCCAGCCTTACCCTAATCAAATATTACATCAATAGTCTAAATACTAGTGATATTTTTTGTTATAAGATAATTGAAGCCAGGAATGGTGACACAAACATGTAATCTCAGCACTCCAGAGTGTGGAGAGTTCAAGGCTAGACTAGGCTATATAGCAAGTCCATGTGTGTGTGTGTGTGTGTGTGTGTGTGTGTGTGTGTGTGTGTGTGATATGTATATGTGTATGTGTGTATATATGTGTGTGTGTATAATATATATGTATATATGTATATGTGTATATATATGTCATATGTGCGTGCATACACACATGATTACATGATTGAACACCTCAAGTAGTACCTTCTGATAACACCCTAAAACTCTCACTCTCTCTCTCCCCTCCCCCTTCTACCCATGGATAAATGTGTCTGCTCTGTAGTCTGCATTCAATTTTTGATGCTCTCCTATGGGAACCTTTAAAATTAGTCTTCACTGGAAACCAAGATCTCCCTGTGTGAAGTATGATTTATTTCTATCCAACCAGTGAGATTCCCTCCCAAAGGACCCAAAGTTTAGCAACCAAAATAAGAGTCCGTGAAACGGGTATGCCTCAGTCATTCTTAGGACACTCATCAGAATGCTTAATGAAGTACAGTGTCTCTCTGAGCGTCCCTGTGGTTCACAGGAGTCCTCAGAGCCCACAATGCACTAGAGGAGCTCATCCATGAACATTGGATGCATTTCACTGTAGGTGACAGCATGATGTGCTTAATCCGCTAGCTTTGGCAGTGCTATAGAAAGCAGAGGTCCATGCTGACTCCCTAGGACACAGGGTGTGTAGTAGTTCTGTCCTGAGCCTAACAAGAAAGGTAAGGAAATAGGAAAAATTAAAAAAAAAAAAAAAAAGCTACCAAATTGATGTAAAATGCATCAGCTTTGGACTCAGATAGACATGAATGTGAATCCTGATTGCTTATTCACTTTTGGAACCCGTTTCCTATAAAATACAATGACTAATTCTTACCTGCTAGGATGGCACAAGGACATAGGCAGCATCTATGATGGGTACTGACTGTGCTTGTAGGGGAGGAACTTAGTAAATGATTGCCAAACAAAATCCAAAGGGATCCCCCCAACCCAGAAAAATAAGAAGCCAGCAGGCCTCCCCACCTTCCAGATCACCACAAAGGGACTGCGGCCTGCCAAGCTGGTTCCCAAGGCCTCTCTAGACTGTCAAGGCCTGGCTTCTGTGGGTGCTATTGTGGGATGGGAGGCTATGTTCACTGACCACATCCCAGCTTGTCTGCAGCTGCGGCTACCCAAACCCTCCAACTACACTCATGTCTAAATCAGTCAGCTTCACAGAAAAGTCGACTTCCAAGTCACTTTATTCTGCTGCCTAAAGTCATGAAGAAAAAAGATAAATAAATGAAGAAATGTGGTGTTTGTTTTCTGTTCCTAGGACTGATAGTTGATTTTTTTTTTTTTTTAACAAACCCAATCCTCATTTTACTTTGATTACCATTCTACCATACCCAGCAGATGAGGCTCAAAAGCTGACAATGTCCGTCATGATAGTATGTGTGTGTGTGTGTGTGTGTGTGTGTGTGTGTGTGTGTGTTTGTGTGTAAAACAGTGTCAGTCATCTATATGCCACATCGTGCATGAGGAGGTATGAGGACAACTTTTGGAGTCAGCTCTCTCCTTCCACCTTGTTTTTGAGGCAAGATCTCTCCTGTTGCTGCTGCTGTGCTGTGGACTCCAGGCTAGCCAGCCTACAAGCTTCCAGGCCATCCCCCTGTCTCCACTTCCCATCTCACTACAGGTACTCAACGGCAGATGCAATCCTTGCATCCAGCTTTTTACGTGGGCTCCAGGATTAGAATTCAGTTTATCAGGCTAACATAACATGTTCACCCACTGACCCATACCCATGCGCACAGGCCCTGGGTTTTTAGATTAAACATTCACACATATTATCAGGTATAGAAAACTAAGTGACTTTCCAAGGATGGCTTGGCAGTGCCCTGCCACGTGAGTCTGATTATCATCGACCTCTCTCTTCCCAAGTCTCCCCTTCTTTCAGCTCTTTGTAGTGGAGCTTCATGGTTTCTGTATGTTTTTTTATCCTTTGTAGTGTTAAGGATCAAACCCAGGGTCTTGCACTTGCTGGGCAAGCACTCTCCCACAGGGTTCTCTGCCCACCTCACTTCTGCCACTTTGGTATTTCTTCATTCCTCAATCCTGTGCAACGTGGGCCTCCACCAGCTCCTTCTTCCTAGTGTCTCCTAAGTGTCCGGGAACACACTTTCCGTAACGTTATGCCAAGAGTTATAGGATCTCCTGGCTGCTGGTCTGCTCCTTGTCTCTGCAAACCAAGTTCCAGTCATCCATTTCTATTCTTTTTCAATTCAGCTACCTTCTATGGTTCTCTTTGGCTCACTCTTCAGTGAAGACGGCAGTCAAACCCCCAACTTTCTGTAGTCTGTTCTCCCCTCCTATCACGTGGGCCCAGGGACTGATGGGACTCAGGTCATCAGTCTTGGCGGTAAACTCCTGCAGCAATCACCTTTACCCTGCTGAGCCGTCTCGACAGTTCCCACAAACTTACTTAATCTAGTTACTACCTCGCTGTCCATTTTTAGAATTGATGTAAATTGTTTGAAACTCGGTTGTTTCTTTGGCCTCGTTAAAAGATCTCCCTTTTGTGTGGTTTTCTCCCATATGGCCTGCATGTTCCTCATTCCATGGACCCCCAAACCCAACACACCCCACAGCTGCTGGCCAGGATAAAAATCTAACTGGCAATGTCAGATCCTGCAGCTACGGCCCTCCCTTTCACACTTACTTCTTTTAGCAGGTCACAGCTTCATAAGGTCACTGTTTGGAAGGGAGGGCCAGCAGCTTGACCCAAAGTAGCATTTGCAAGTGCAGATTTTATTAGGACTGTTTTATTGGAAGGAGGGGTCTACCCGGATGGACAAGGAGCCTGCCACTCCTCAGAAAGATCCTTTTCCTCCTGTTTTCCAACTACACTACAGGTGCCTCGGAGCAAAGACTGTGTTGTGAGATCAAGATGTCCTTGCAGGGTCCAGCCTCGGGCCTGATGATGAAGTAAGTGTTTGACACAAACCCCTGCATGGATCCGAGAGGGCAAGCTCCCAGCGCTGACTGCCTTCCCTGATGTCACTAGGGCCAGGGGTGAGTTAGAGTGTCACTCTTTCTCCACCCGGTACTCTTGAGTCCTAGCTATACCTCTACAGCTCTGAACTTGAAGTTATCGATAAAGACGGGTTGACCGTGGGGTGGAGGGTTCTCCGACCGTTGAGAGATAGCCCGCCATGTGCCTGTTTTGTCCGTCAGGCAAAAAGGAATCTCTCCTCTACTCATGTTGCATTCCCTTTCTGAGGGTGCCTTCTCGCCCAGCAGGTGCCACCACTCATTTGCAACCGACAGAAACAGCAAATTGCTCCACACCCCGGGAGCTCCGCCAGCTTTCCCGCCCGCGGGGCGTGGTGCTCGGAGGAGAGCCGCCTCCCGGATGCGCCAACGCCGGGCGCTTCTCACAAGCCGGCCGGCCGTTGGCTCTTCTCTCGCCTAGCTGCTGCTGCGAGTGGCAGCCTGGCGACCTGGCCTCTCCGTGGCGAGCAAGCCGTCCTTCTCACAAAAGGAAGGAAAGAGTGGCCGGGAAGGAGTAGACGCCCCGGCTGCCTTTCTATGAAGCCAGATTTTAACTCTCCCTCTGCTACTACTCTGCACAGCAGAAGAGAAACTGGGGCCGGGTGTAGTGGCGCCGGCCTTTAATCCTAGCACTCTGGAGGCAGAGGTAGGCAAATCTCTGAGTTCGAGGCCAGCCTGGTCTACAGAGCAGAGCAAATTCCAGAACAGTCAAGGCTATACAGAGAAACCCAGAAACCAAAAGGAAGGAA
>CABHPP010108323.1:0-25979 GCA_902168425.1 Peromyscus attwateri
GGTGACAGGCAGATAGGCAAGGTACTGGAGCAGTAGCTGAGAGCTTACATCCCCACCCACAAGTAATAGGCAGAGGGAGCTATCTGGGAAATGGCGAGGCATTTGAAGCCTCAAAGTCCACTTCCAGTGACACATCTTCTCCAACAGGCCATACTTCCTAATCCTTCCCAAACAGTTCTACCAATTGGGGATCAAGAATTCAAATACAAGAGCCCATGGGGACCATTTTCTTTCAAATCCTGATACTTTATGTGGTGGTTTGAAAGAAAATGCCCCCCAAAGGTAGTGGCACTATTAGGAGATGTGGCTTTATTGGAGTAGGTATGGCCTGGTTGGAGGAAGTGTGTCACTGTGGAGGTGGGCTTTGAGTTCTCATATATGTTCAAGACACACTCAGTGTCTCAGACCACTTCATGATGCCTGTGAGTCAAGATGTAATAACTCTCAGCTCTTTCTCTAGCACCATGTCTGCTTGCATGCTGCCTTGCTTCCCATCATGATGATAACGGACTAAATCTCTGAACTGTAAGTGAGTCACCCCAATTAAATGTTTTCCTTTATAACAGTTGCTACTGTCATGGTGTCTATTCACAACAATAGAAACCCCAACCAAGATACTTTATATCACAGCTTCTCTCCCCAAAGCTTAGGGAACAACATGGAAATAGTATCTGAATTATTGTAAGAGCCAGAGAGGTTGGGAAGACTGATTCAAAGTAGTGTCTTCTGGATATGACAGGGTCTCATACTCAGGAACTCACAGCAGCTGGGTTTGGCTGCAGATGACCTACAGAAGATCAGTTCAGTCAATATTCCAGCATGGATGCAGGGAGGAGCTTCTGAGGCACCAACTTTTGCTGAGGAATTACTGGAAATTGATGTCTGCTAGGGGAAGACAGGCAGCTCCAAAGTAAGCAAATCGATAACTGAAAGCATTCTAAGGTACATGTAGTCTTTTTGGTTATAGGTTTATTTTTGAGACAGGGTCTCCTGTAATCCTGGTTGGCCATGAACTTACTAGGTAGCCAAGGATGACCTTGAACTCCTGGTCCTCCTGCCTCAGTTTCCCAAGTGCTGGGATTACAGAGATGTGCTGCCATGCCCAGCTTGATATGACTGGTGCTCATATCATTTTACATTCCCATGCTCCTGTTCTACCTGAAGCATCATGCAGTTTCTTCTGAAGCAAGGCTCTAAGAATCAGAAATTCAATTTTAATTAAGAGCTCACAAAGGTTTCTTTGACCACAAGCCATTTTTCATAGTTGAATGCCCATTACAAAAGTACAACAGTATCCTACTGTCCCACTTAGGAAATGCTGCTTTGGAGACACATGGATAACTTCACTATTTCCTAAGAAGTTGGAAATGCTCATTATCTCCAAAAGCATCCATTTTGATTCAGGAAATTTTAAAATTGTGCATAGTTCCCAAGTCAGAGATCCACCAGAAAGCTTACAAATGGAACTCTGGGTGTGAAAAACCACAATAGAGACTTTTAGGAAGAACGACATTCCATGTTACTAGAGGCACTTGGGAGAGATACTTCTGGGAACAGAGGCACATGCATTCAATCTTAGATGATGAAGACACTTAATAGAAGTGAGCAAAATGGAGTGGGACAGAAAGGAAGTCAGACTGAAGAAGGAAGGGAGGGAGGGAAGGAGGGTGGATGGGTGCCAGTCACAGGTACTGTCTACAAGCAGCAAAAATCCAACCAAATGGCATATGTGAAGCGGGATTTGTTGACTTGAATAATTGAGAAATATAATTTTTTCTTCAAGGACCTACATCTGTCACCACACTCAGGCTCCCTCTCCACCTCTTGACTAAAGTTTCTTCAACTGGATGTTATTTCAACTTCCAAGTTGTAAAGAAAAAAAAATGGGAGGAGGGGTTAAATTTTCTTTTTTCAAGGAGAGGAGCTGAACCTTAAGAATTCAGTCCCCTAGACTGACTGAGTCATGTGTCCTTTTTCTGAGTCTTTTCCTGTGTTCTGTAAGATGTACTGATGTTCTTGTTCATCTGTCTATTCATGGGCCAAAAGTAGAGTCAGCAATATCCCTTACCACCAAGGTAAGGAAACACCAGGATGCAGTTTCGAAAGAATGGCTACTAGATAAGGGCTACAGATGGCTGAGTGTTCCCCTAAGCCTACACATCAAAGGCTTGGTGCCTCTAGCAGGCAGTGGCAAAACCTCTGAGAGTGGGACATAGGGGAAGGTCCTTAGGTCTTTGGGAACAAGACTCTAGTCTCTCACTCTGCTTCCTGGCTCATTATGTAAATGGTCTCTACAGTGCCACTGTTATCTGGTACTCTTATCAGAAGCCCAAAGCAATGTGGCCTTGAAAGGTTGGACTGGACCTTCCAGAACCATGAGTCAAGATAAGCTTTTATTCTCTAGACATTAATTTCCAGATGTATTTTTTTATTGTGAGGGAAAGCTGATAAAAGAAAAAGGCAAAACAAACAAACAAAAAACCAAAAAACAAAAAAACCTAAAGAGTTGTGGATATCACTTCACTGTGGATATCAAATTTGAAGGTTTAATTTTTACAAAACTAAGCCTGAGACAGAGGCTGATGACCTCAACATTCAGGTTAGCTTAGTTCAAAGGTAAAGCCGTTACATAGCACACAAAACATAGAAATGCCTTGCTTTGTTAGCACTAAGGTGTGCATCAACCATCTCTGATTGGATGCAGATTTAAGGGTAATTTCACCACAGTGGTAGGAACATCAGGAAGGTTTGATGTTTCCACAAGTCTCAGGAGTAGATGGACCTAGCAGCATGGTCTTGTGATATCTGCCACTCAGAGGCTGAATCATGAGGATCACAAGCTCAAGGGCAGTTTAGGCAACTTGGTGAGACCCTATTTCAGGTTAAAGGAGGGCTGAGGATATAGCTCAGGGATAGATAAACTTGCCTGGCATGCAGAGGCTCAGGAGTTAATCCTCAGTGTTCAAAACCAATTCATAGGCTGAAATCCTCACTGGTGTTTTATGGGCTGTTGCTTGATCCTAATGGCTCCCCCAGGGCAGGGGATGAAAAGGCACAGGGTCAATGACACAGACACCGGGAACCAGTTGAAGATAAACAACAGACTCAGTTATTCAATAACGGGGAAGGCTTTATATACCCTCCTCCCAGCACCCAGGCTATGTCCCAATCTGGTGACATTACATGGTCATCCCTCATTGGCTGGGCATGATCAGGAACTCTGACAGCAGTCTGTAGTCAGAAGGTTTCCTCTGGTCCTGCCCAGCCCACGGTACCACAAACACTTATAAAATGATCATCCAGAGGCTTATATTAAATATAACTGCTCAGTCATTAGCTCAAGCTTTTTATTGACTAGTTCTTACACTTAAATTAACCCATAATTCTTATCTATGTTTAGCCACATGGCTTAGTACCTTTTCTCAGTTCTGCCTTGTCATCTTGCTTCCTCTGTGTCTAGCTGGTGACTCCTAACTCTGCCCTTCCTCTTCCCAGCATTCTTCTAGTCTGTTGTACCCACCTATACTTCCTTCCTGGCTACTGGCCAATCAGCATTGTATTAAACCAGTATAAGTAGATTCAATAATCTACCCTCTTATCCTATCATATCTATACTACCCCTTTTCTTTTTTAGAAAGAGACTGTATTTGAAATCAACCCCCTTTAAATAAAAATAAACATTTCATCCAACTACAGTGGTCAGGAACTCTGACAGTGCCTGTTGCTAGGCCCTCAGGCAGACTCCAGGTTGGTTCATAAAGAAGTATATTATATGCATGCCTTGGCAACTGGTTTGAGCCAATTTCCTCAAACCTATGGGCCTGTCCTACTACGGTGGGCAAATTTGATGACACTTTCATGAGGAAAAGAATAGGTACTAAAAACAGGACAAGAGGTAGCATGCCCTGATGGTAGCTTCATACAGCTAGAACTGACATGGAGATCCAATGGAAAACGGATATATAACTGGGCCCTATTTCAGGTCTCCCTCAATTCCTCATTACTTGGAAGAATTAGCATGAGGTTAACAAACTACAGCTGTCACAATGCTGGTAAGCCCTGTCGAGGGGCTGCTATCGAGAGGTGAGCATGCCTAATAAAAAGATCCACTCTTGCAGATTTGTAACTAGCTAATTACCTGACAAATACCCAGGCTGCGTCCCCCCTGCTGGATAGCAGGGTGTCAATATAAGATGGGACAAAAGGCAGTTTCTGGATGAAGGATTACAAAGGTCCGATACCTTCCAGTAGACACTGGTCCTCTGAATCAGATTATCTTGGGCTGCCTGGAGTCACTGTCAGCCAAGTCCAAATGGCTATTGTTAAGGAAATCTGGAGTGACTCAGAATGCTGTTACATCCCAAAAGTTGGGAACTTGGGAAAGAGCAAAGAGAAGGCATATCAGAGCTGCAGAAATCCAAGAATGAGACAACAGTTTACCCATAGCCTCTACTCTGGGGCTCTAAAAGCTGCATGAGCACAAAATTTTTGTTTGGAATCCTCTGCTTGCCACATTTCTTATCAATTTGGAGACCAGTGAGTTGCAAAGCTTCAAATACTAGACACTGAAGTGATAAAGGACCATGCAAGAGACATGACTGCTAGAGCTTCACCCTTCACTAGAGCATCTGTGCATGTTCAGAAAACTTGCCTCACTGCAGGAGGCAGAAGCTATCAGCTAGGGCCTAGGCATTAAGAGACTATGAATAAAAACAGGCCAAGCTTGTGTTCAATGAAAAAAAAATGTGTGATGTGACCTGCAAGATTTTCTTGACCCAATTGTCAAACAGGGAACCATGGTGCTTTTCCAGTTTATACACATGTTGCCCTTACAAACCAGCCTTACATCCCAAGGTTGACATTTATGCACAAAGGGAGTATTAAGCAAAACAGCCCAGGGCATCAGCTAATCCCAGAAAATAGATTGATAGAAAACAAGGGACACCAGACATATAACAGGTCACAGAAATCTGCAAAAGTAATGGCTCCCATTGGTTAACTTTTGCTAAGGGTCAGGGCCCCACACTGATGCCAGGCTTCTCCTCCCCCAATGCAAATGAATATAAGACTCAAGATAGCTGGCTTTGTCCC
Organism: Peromyscus attwateri; assembly: GCA_902168425.1. Taxonomy (NCBI): domain Eukaryota; kingdom Metazoa; phylum Chordata; class Mammalia; order Rodentia; family Cricetidae; genus Peromyscus; species Peromyscus attwateri. The sequence continues at coordinate 5,092 of CABHPP010108323.1, forward strand.
AGCCAGCCAGTGGCTCCATTCAGCTATGGCTACCTCATCTATGCTTTGCCGTGTTTCTACATAGGTTCTTCTAGTCTCTGATTTCAATATGTAATACTTTGGCTAGAGACTCAATAATGTTTTTAAAGTTAGTCTTTTATTGTAAGTGACAGAAACTGACTCTAGCAAGCTTATGAAAGCTTTTGTTTTTCAGTTCTGGGAACTGAACTCAGGGCCTGGAAGATGATCTACCACTTCCCTGCCAACTCCAGGAAAGTTGAAGGGAATTCAGTAGGACTATATGGAAGGAAGAATTGTCTACCAAAATGGACTTGAGAAGGGAGAACTAAGTCTGTTACAAAGATGCCATGGTCGAAATGCCCAGGCCATCTCTAATGAGTGTTTTCAGAATCAATTAACATGGTGGCAGAAGTCATCTAGGGATGCTTGTTAAAACATTGATTCCTGGGTCCAACCCATACCCACTGAACCTGAGTTTTGGGAGGAGAAACCTGGAATTTATATACTTAATTGGAAAAATCAGAACCACTAAAGACAGTAATGGCATTAATTTTATTCTGATAGCAGTTAGTCTCTGCCTCAACTGGCAAATCCTGGGGTGGGCTAAACTGATTGGCTCACTTGGGGACAGGTGTCTGTTCGGAGACCGTCAGTTTTAGTTGGGAGAGTTACATTGAAGAATACTGTCCATGCATCAGGACCAGTACTAGGGAGAGAAAGAGCAGCCAGAGCCGAAGTCCACTGCTGTGTACTGCTGTCTATTAGTAATAAAACAAGGCAAAACGATAGAGATTTCATTGTCCAGTCCTTAAAACTCATTTGAAGTTCAGAAGTACTGCATCAATCATTTTTTAAAAATTAGGAAACATGGCTTTTCTGCAAAACTGGAGGAAGTTCCCCAGCAACAGATCCAACCTGGATCTGGAGTTTGCATAGAACAAGTGTAAAGCAGCCAACTGCCTCCAGGAGACAAATGCCGCCTGCACTCCTCAGCTGCCAAGGGTTACTCTTTCTCCCAGTCACAGATTGTACCCTGAAATGTCCCAAACTTGCAATTTCCCCCTCCCCACTGTCTGTGCTCTTTGAAAAGCATCAAGCCACAAGCCTGGGGAAGCCCTAGCATCCACCCACTCCAGGCTGGCCTTTGGGGGTTACCTTCTATGTGCTCTGCTATCCCCCCAGGAGGCCCCAGGAGGATTGATTTTTGCCAAATGATGGCAGCTTAACAGATAGTCTTCTTTGTCCACAAGGTCTTAGTCACAGTAAAAATTCAATAGATGGTTTTGCTGCAGGCATATTTTCAAATGCCAGGAAAGCATCTGACAGTGTTGGATGTTTGGAGCGCTATTGTTAGGAAGATTAAACACTGTCCCATGTTCAATCATTTATTCAACAGCCACACAGGGAAGCTAACGAGAGGAGGCAAGTGCAGCAGCAGTGTTTGGTGCATTTTGTAGAGAAGAATTTGCCTTCTTATTTTATGCAGAAAACCAAAGACAGGAATCTGAACAACAGGCTGGTCGTACAGCCCCGCTTTGCAGACCAACTGTGGGAGATGCCTGCAGGCGCCATGAAAGGCAGGCTGAGAGCAGGGAGAACGCATTGCCAAAGCCATAAAATGGATTATTTTGGCACACACCTAAAACAAATTTCCCCCTTTCCCAGGTTCCTACTAGTTGCTTTATATCAGTCATTAACCTGTAAAGGATTTCTACAGAAAATCGGTCACGTGTATGTTTCCCACCACTGGCATCTACTACTTCTTCTGGCAACAATGTTTTGCTTTCCCACAGAGAACAAGCTCTCCTCAAACTCAGTCCATGCACCTGTGGTGGCCTTGGGTAAATCACCAATTCTAGAGATGAACAGGTGACTTGAGTCTACACAATCACATCAGTACATTACATTAAGACCTCATCAGAATCAATGCAAAGTCGTGGGGTTATCACTAAGATGGTAAAATAAAAGACCGTTCTCTTTTCTTCTCTTTTAGGCTGGGAATGCTCGCAATAAGGGTATTGTGGGAGGCATTGAATGGGATCCAAGGATGAAAATAACATTGGAGAAGTCAGAGCAAAGACAGGGACAGAAAATGAGTCCTGATCACTTGTTTGTGATGTTGGCACAGCTGTGCCTGAAGCTAGTCTTGTCCCTGGACTCTTCAGTTACACAAGCAAATAAATTCCCTTATTTTCCCTAAGCCAATTTGATGGGAGTTTTTTATCTCTGGCAATTGAAAGTCCTAATTAAAATAGGAATGGACAGAATAATGTGTTTTGTTAATTTTGTTTTCTTTAAAAACCATCTATTGAGCACCTGCTGTGGGCTTCTAAAGAATTAGAAAGCATTGTCCTTCCAAATCACTGAAGACTTATGAGCAACAAGGTTCAGAACCACTTCGACTTAGAGGAAAAAGAGACATTTGATTCTCATATGATATTCCAAAGGGCTGAAATGATGTACAGAGAAAGATAATTGTGGGGGTTGGGGCTGGGTTTTCTTGAGGGTAAGGTAAGCTGGGTCAGGGCTAATAGGTTTGGCATTTCTTCTCACTGAGCAAGATGGATCTGGGCCTAAATGTTTAGGTTCGAGACATCCTCAAAAGTCTTGGCTAATATTGTGACCATTCAGGGGGCCGTTGGGAAATGGGAAATATAAACAATTCAGCTCCCCTTTCTCATTTTCTTTGCATCTGGTTGGGTTTGGGGGACTAACCGGCTGCTTCTGAGGCTAGGTCAGACCAGCTGCCATCACTGTTCTTAGCCTCTACAGAAGCTGGTAAGAAATGCCTGACTCTGAAGCTGTATGTTGTATTACTGATGCCACATAAAAAGAACCCATAAATCGTAAAAGCATCTGTTGTGACCTACCTTGTGCATTGAAGGGACACAAATATGAGAACTGGACATTGTATTGCATGGATTTGAAGTCGGCACAGACTAGCATAACAAACTAGATGGCCATCAAGTGCTTATTTGTGAATTCATTGACATACAAGGGTTGGCTCAAGAAGAGAGGAGATCAGAGGGTATGAACCCTAAAAGTGTTTGCATCCTGAACAAACTGTTCCTCATTAGGCCAGCATGAGGCCAGATGGAATGTCCACCTGATATAGAGTTATAGATTAAAGAGAATTTACTAAAAAGGCACCTATCGATTATATTGGGAGATGCAGCCCAGGAGGATGGGGAAGGCTCCACTTCTTACACTTGGAAGATTTGGTCATCTGAGGGAACTGCTAGGTCTACCTTTAGAAGCTGTGAGGTGATTGGGTGGGCTAGATTTCCATAACTTTCTAGCTGTTCGCAAGGCATTGAAAGATGAGATGCTAAGGTTCTGTATATTGAACTAAAAGCAATTTTTGCTAACTTTCTTAGGCTTCCCTGTTCAGAAGTTGGGACAGCAAGATGACTCAGCAGGTAAAAGCATTTGCCATGTGTCTTCATAACTTTTTTTTACTGCTGTGATAAAACACCATGACCAAGGCAACTTCTAAAAGAAGTGTTTGATTGGGCTTATGGTTTCAGAGAGGTGGAGTCCATGATGGCAGAGCAAAGGAACAGCTCACATCTTGATCTACAAGCATGAGGCAGAGAGAAAGTGAGTAGGGGGAATTGCATGAGTCTTTTGAAACCTCAAAGCCTGCCTCCAGTGACATGCCTCTTTCAATAAGGCCACACCTCCTAATTCTTCCCAAAATAATTTGTCCACCAGCTGAGGCCATTCTCCTTCAAACCACAACACCAAGCAAACCTAATGACCTGAGTTTGATTTCCAGAACTCACAGTAGAGAGAACGCACCCCTGAAAGTTGTCCCCCAACTGCCACTTGTTCGTATGCACATGTGCACACCCCTCGATACCCATCACACACTAAAAACGAAAAGCCAGATTGGTCATCTGAAAAATCAGAAATTAAAGCAAAGACTGAGTAACTAGCTGCACCATTCATTGTGTCAGGTGATGGAAATAAAAGATTTCTATGTGATTGATTTTTCTCATGCTGGAGGAGGTTTCCTGAGCATATCATGTTGTCACTATATTCTCTCAAAGACCTGACCTTTACACACTGCATCATCAGAACATATTTTGGAATGTCCTCCTTTACCCAGTCAGTGGTCCAGTGCATATTCAGCTGCCCTTTCTAGGTGCTCATCCCCTTTCCTAATCTTCATCAGGCTGTTTGGTAATTACTTTTACCTGTGATTTGCCGAGTCACCTGCTTTGGTTTTTGCTGCATACAGTCTGCTGCACATCCAGCATTCAGAATGATCTCTTTCAAGCACAGATCAGACCCTGGCAGTCACCATTTTCCAGTGTTACCATTTCTCTCTCAGAGTAAATCCTATATCCTAACAGTGGGTTAGCAGAGTCTATACCAAAGGTTCACACACGAGCAGGACATGAACAGAATGTATAGAGGCTTAAAACATACCATCTCTAAGCGGCACTAAAAACCAATTGCATCTGTGCTTGGAGCTGTCTTTTTTCTTTTTTTAAGATTTCCAAATGATTCCTTTGTATGGCATTATCATGGAGAAATTTGAAGATACAAAAAACAGAAAGAAAAAATGGCGTGTATTCCATTATCTTGGAGAAATTTCAAGATACAAAAAACAGAAAAAAAATGGTGTGTTGAGCTCTGTGGACACACAAACCACATCTCTCGGCCATAGCCCATCCTCTTCTCCTCAAGTCCACCCACTTGTGCTGTGTTGTGTCATTAGGGATCAAGTTCCAGATCTCACCTCATTTCATCCATAAAGGTTTAGGATGGAAAATGTAAACATAAATTTAAAATAACAAAATGAACCTGAGAAAACTACACAACACATGGGAGCACACACACACACACACACACACACACACACACACACACACACGGGCTGGGGAGAGAGAGAGAGAGAGAGAGAGAGAGAGAGAGAGAGAAACGAACAAAAAATTGATGACTCCCTTTTTAGCCACACTATAATGAGAGTGCCCCCAAAGAAAAGAGTGAGCAGCTGCTGCGAGCCGCCATGCACCTCCATCCTCCACAGTATTCCTTTCAGCCTCCCACTTGGATCTTGTCTACTTTTGTTCCCACCTTCTTTCTCTAGCCACCCGGGCTGCCTTGCAGGGTCTCGAACTGGACACCAGGAAGCCCTTGAGTCAGTTCTTGTTGCCTGGGGTGTTCTACTCCCAGCAGACGAGGGACTTGCTCCCTCTTCCATGCCACTGTTTCAAGGAGCCCTTCACTGACGACACTATCAAACTTGCTCTCCACTCTGCATGCACTCCTCTACCCTCCCTAGACCCCTGCTTATTTCTATTTATAACATTTCACTGAGTCCTCAAATACAGAATTAATGAAACTCTATCAGAATATAACACTGTAAGAAAGGGAGCCATGTAAATATTTGCTGAGTGGATGTAGGAGTGAATGACTCAATTGGGTGATATTATGCCTATATAGGAGCCAATGAAATGATGGAGATAAAGAGGAAGAAGTCAGATAAATAATCTATTTCATAGAGCCTACACAGAAGCCACGATATTAAGAAGCATGAAAAGATGAGAATATTAATAGGTAAGGCATTCACAGTGAACTCATAGTGGAAGCTGTAGTGCTTGAAAGAAATCCCTAAATACTGCGCTTACATCAGAGAGGACAACTGTTGCCTTTTATTAGCAGTCCCTTGGGCTGCTTGTAGCATGGAATGAAGTCAGGTTGGTAGGACGCACAGTTATAATCAAACAGTTGCAGTGCATAGGCCAAACACAGCAGTTCCTAAATACATATGCATATGTTTGTGTGTGCTAGCAAGGAAAAAAAAATGTCAGAGCCTCGGAGTGAAGCCTAAATGAGCAAAACCCTAAGCATCCTTGCTCACTAAGCCATCCCATTCTCCTCCTCAGGGGGAGCTGATTCTGGAGTTCATTGTACGCGTTGCTATTCTCGTCAAATCAGGGGCATTGTTGGCCGTTTTCCAAGCCCAGGAAACAGTGAGACAGCTGAGAATCTCTGAAAGGCCAGATCTACAGTCAGGCATAAAGGTACTAAAGCCACACTTCACTACTTTCCTCCTCCAGAGCCAGAAGGCCACATGGAAGCATTCCCTTCCGGACGCCTATCTAAAACAGGTTATTTCCATCAGGGCTGGTAACACTAAGCACCAGTCTCTAACATAAAGAGGGAGCTTATTGTCACTCTCTAACGTCTAAGGCACAAGATGTCCTGCCTGTTGTGGCCTGGCCAAGGGCATTGTCACTAGGATACTGAGAGATGGACTTAGACTAGTAATGTTCCCCAGGTGGTCATGCATTCCTCTGCATCAGAAATCACAGGAACAGTAGCAATGTTCTGACAGTAAATACACTTTGCACCTCACAGTCCTGATAGTGAAAATCAGAATGGAAGCCATGACTGGATAAAGCCTCTAGTTGTCAAAGCCTACCGATTGTCCTATGTCTTAAGCAAAGAATTCAGCTCAGGAAGAGGGACCAAGTGGCAACAAGGATTCCTGGGCCCATCCACGTGATTTTAGAGAAAAAGACCAGGCACTGGGGAGATGGCTCAGGGGTAAAGTAAGCTGAGTCTGGATGCCCAGCACCCATCCAGAAGACCAAGCACAGTGACTATGCCTGTAGACTCCTGCTGGGCTCTAGAGGTAGCAGGAGCATTGTGGCTTTCTGGACAACTAGTCCTGCCCAGTTTGTAAGTTCCAGGATCAGAGTCCTTATCTCAAAAAGAAAAAGAAATAACTGAAGAAGTGAATGAAGAAGACATGACTTGGACTTCTGACCTAAATACTCACACACACACACACACACACACACACACACACACACACACACACGCACCACATACAAATTGAAAAGGCCACCACTGAAGCCATTTGTTCCAATGCTTTACTGTCCCCTGCTGTGTTCAAGAATAAAGAGCTGTTTTGTGGATACAATTAAAAGAAACTTTTCAAAACTTAAAAGGTGAGTTTTCTTGGGGGCTGTTTTGTAGCTTGGTGAACCGTGAGGGACATACACTCACCCCTTTTTCCCACTAGGAAGAACAGTATCTAATGATCACATCTTCTAAATTCATCAGTTCTACCCAGAAGGATGACAGTGAACATGTGCTGATGTGACATCGGTCACAATTTGGGCCAGTCTAAGTGTCCTTTCCTGGTTTGGAGAAACTAATCACTCCCCAGAGTGGCCTGTGCTTTCTGTCTTTTGTAAATGATAAGTATTGCTATCCATTGCACCCCATTCATGTGGGTGGCCTAATGAGATTGGCTTCTGAGGACTCACGGGTGACTACAGAGCTTGCTACCGAACCTAAGGGGAACTGGTTTCACCAAGAATGTGAGAAATAGAACCCAGACAAGGTTTGTAATTCTGCCAAAACTTGAATGAGTTTGTAAACATCATCATAAAATATGTTACCATGTTTACATCACATCGCTTATTATTAAGGACTACTGTGGAAGTATGAGCAGAGCCTACTTCTTAAAATATTTTTATATAATAGCTATGGCATTCAATTATACAATAGTAATTGTGCCTAACTGTACCAAACCCCAGTCTGTTTTACAACTGCTTCTCACACTGAGCTCACAAACTACATAAACACCATCTGTATGAAACATAAAATCCTTAGCTGTTCTAAGAACACAGGCATACCAAATGTAGCTTATTAATTCTGTGGCCATTTTCATGGCTGATGTTTGAGTCTCTACCAACCACCTCACTCAGATGATCTTCCATGCTGTGTGCATTCTGTCTTTGGCTTACGCTTGGGTGCCGGGGTAGCAAGACTCATTGCAGGCAGCATGACCCAGGTGCCCAGAACACTGGCCCACATTTGCAGAGGGTTTTTTTTCTTTTCTTTTTTTTTTTTTTGCATTGAATGAATTTTGTTCTGCAGAGTTTGCTAATACCCTGTGTTTGGGGAGTGAGGGAGGAGCAGGGGAGATAAGGGCCTAAAGCTACCCAACAGTGGTGCATCCTCAGTGTCCTTTTCAGAGTGCTGGCAAGGCTGTACCTCTAGAAGTCCTCAGATGCGGTTTGCTCCTCACCACGTAATTTTATTTTTTAAAAAGAGAGTAGCATCTAAAACAAAGTTCTGAAAAGTTCTTGTCCAAGATAACTAGGAACTTCATTCAAGAGGCTGATCCAGAGAAGAACTGAGCATCGTTTCCCAGCAGCGTACAGAATACAGATGTAGGTACAATCTACAAATAAACAGAAACATCTTAGCAGGAAGTAAGTCAGCTGAATCCACCAAAGATCATTTGTGCCCGTTCTCAAAAGGCATTGTGTTTGGATTGGCTGCTTGTGTCTCGCAGCTTGTGGAACCCAGGCTATTATTTCTGGGCTTTTTTAATGATCTAGAAGCAAATAGGGATCATCAAGATTTAGCATATTTAAATTTTGTAACATTTTTGTTGACAGAAGTCCTGATCTCCCTGCCAATCACGATTCTCAGGAGTTAAGCTAAGTAGCTCTTTTGTTTCTTTTGCAGGGGGTGGGGTAGGGGACAGGGTAGAGAGATGGTAGAGCTAAGGCAAAGCTGGTTTTATTTGCTGTGTGAGGATACTGTACCTAAGCATGGAATTAGGTTCTGCTTTGGAAAGAGCTGTGGTTGGACTCATGTTTATTGGCCAGAATATTCTGAACATCATTAAGAAGTTGCCAGGTAGGTATGCCAGCGCTTGGGCATGGTTTATGAAAATGTTATTATGGACAAAATGGTGCCGTTTCTTCCAGGTAACTGTCCCAACATTCAAAGATGGATGTCTTAATTTGGCATCCAAAAGCACACAAGAGGTCAGACTGTAGGTAGGTAATTTCCTCAGATGCTGTTATTTGTCCCCGGGGGCTCCACGTGCTCAATACCAATTACAGAGGAGAGGATTAAGAACGGGGGAGAGAGGGTGAGGCGTAGCACAGCAGGCCTGAGTAATTTGGACTAAGATCTTGTGTCAAATTTGCAAATTACCAATTAAGGCAGGTTTAGGACATGGCATCATTTTCGCTCATTGTGACAAACTGCAAATGAAGGCTCTCTGCATGTCAGAGGGAAGACAGAAGTGACACATAACAAGGAAGGCTATCAAAAAGCATCCTTCTTGGGAACAATATATCCTTGGATGCAAGGCAAACTGACTGCAAAGAAAATGTAGGGCAGAAATCTGAAAATAAACCCAAGACCCAGATCTCAAAATAACCATTACGGTGTTGAGTCTAGAAAGTCACTCAAAGACTGTGTAAGTGAATGCCCCGAATATTTGCTCACAGAATGCTCAGGACTGGCATTGCATGGAGGTATGTTTAGAATTCAAATCTACTCAATCTTGGCAAGTAACCAGTTGCAAGGTAGTTTTAGTGCTTTATTTAAAATCAAGACAATAAAATCTGTTGACAAGACACATATTGCCTTTGACAAGAAGCTGGGTCAAATTCACCATACCCAGCAAGGGCATGGATTTCTCAGAGATGGAGAGGAACCTCATGAAGGGTGGTACAGGTCGGATGTTCACCGTTCCCAGGGACACCTATAACCCCTATTCTCCCACATTAAGCAGATCAATTCCCTGGGCTCCTTAAATCACGCATAACAATGCATACCCGCTTGACTCTCACCCTTTGCCATCTTATACCTGGGAAGCAATACATACTCTGCCTTGGCATTGGCACAGCACCTAGTGTCCTAATACTTGAATACAAGGCGAAGCCGTTTGCCAGAATCCAAGCTAACGACAGAAAGACACTGTGGTAGCGAAAACAATCAGACTGGAATGTATTCACACCAAAATAAAGTGCCATGTGGCACAGTGCCCCATTGAGAACATGGGTTAGGTGGCGCTTGCTCTGGCTTGCTGCTTGCCTAGCCATGGGGAAAACATGGATTAATTACTCTGTTTAGTGTTGTGATGGATTTCTGTCACCCATCTACACCCACAAGCATACGTTACACATCCTACACCCTAATACATAAACACACATACAGATGCCATGGATAGTCAAGCATTTGACAGCAAATGAAATTAACAGGACACTAGGGTGAATTTCCATTCTAGTTCTGACTATGACTTTTGTCAACAGACATGGGAACAAGCCACAGTTCCTCTCTGTGCCTTGGTTTCCTAATTTGTTCTGTGCTAACTCCCACCTCACCTGGCTGAGAGATGGAAGGAGTCATTCCTGGTAAATTGCTTTGGAAAGTACAGCCTGCTATACAAGTGCTGGGGATAATGAGGCATTTTACAAAAGAGCATTATTCGTTTGCTAAGAGGGGTGTGCATCCCCACGCCATCCTCTATCTGCGAAGGTTCTTCTTTGAAATTAAATCGAGACCATCACCAGCACCCCCCACAAACCCCTAGTGCTGCCTGAGGTTTGACTTAGCAACAAAGCCAGGTTTTCTTTTCATCCTTCGTCATGTTGGAGTTCAAGCGATAGGAACTTTTACCAGTAGTGAAAATAGCTTTCTTTTCACAGCACACTCGAAAAACGATCTCTCTTGATGCTAACATAAGGATAAGGCCTATTCTCCTGTGGCCACCAAAAAAAAAAAAAAAAAAAAAAAAAAAAGGCCTTGATTTGACTTTCGTGGTGGTGGTGGTGGTGGTGGTGGTGGCACACCTCAAAGAGGAGGACGGGAGGGAGCAGGGAGCAATGCGAAGAACCAGATGTTGAGGAACATTTCCAAATGGGGATCCTGCCGATTGTTCTTTCAGGTTTTAACGCCAAGTGAATGGCACCCTTTTAGTATTCAATCCCGCCTTTCTCACTTGAACACCTTCAGAGCCCAAGGTCAACACAATTCCTCAGCAGATCGTCAACAAATGTCAAACTCCCTTTCCAGGACTTTCTCCTGGCTCACCTTCCCAAGAACAATGCACGTCGACATCCCCTGCTTTGCAGTGCCTGGACTTCCAACCTGAGTCTTCTCCCCCAATCCCACCCCACCCCCAGATTGGAGATGCCCCCTCTTCTAGGTCAAGACTTCCATCTTGGCTTCTGACAGCCTCCGCAAACCCCAAAGGCACCTCCTAAACATCACAAATTTCATGCAGCTTTCTCCAATACCCTAGCCAATTACATTGTCTCCCTTTCCTAATGAGAATTTTCATTTTCTCAGATTAAAGAGAAAACCACACACATTTGTTTGATGTCTCTTGTTGGCACACCTAATCATTCTGTGTGGTGGTACCTTCTCTGCCCCAAGGGGGGAAAATGAAAACTCCACTGAAGGATGGCCTGTTAGGATTTTTTTAAAATCTTTATTAGGGAAAATTTCAAACATATACCGAGTAAACAGAAGGTGCTATTTATCTCTGCCTTTCCTCTGGGACCCATCACAGGGTTCTGCATGCTGTAGAAGTAAATTTAAGTAATTAGGGCCCAAGGCAAATGGAGCTGTCTGCCTGCATATCTGATTCCACATCTCCCAGGTGACTTAGTGTTTCCTCAGTAACACACACCACCACACACCTGTAGGCTTGCAGTCTACACAGATGAAACCCATCCACCAGCTTTAGGATTCAGGGAACACGTGCATCTTTGAGGTTAGTTTGAAGGATATAGAGCAAAACTCACATGGTTAAGAATATTTTTTAAGAAAATCCAAGTCTGGTTGAGTAACACCCATGCTGCCTTTGAGGGACAACCTACACTTCTGAGAACTTCTGCTGGATCAAAAGTGTAGGGTTTTTTTTCATTACCTGTTTACTGCTGACAAAAATCACTTTTCAACTGTCTTCCAGTATCTGCGCCCCCCAGCCTCAGATTCTTAAGTCTGTTATTTTAGAATATTCTTTTAAACTTGTGCCTACCTACCCATTAGTTTTCATACTTTCTCTTCCCACTCGTGTGTGTGTGTGTGTGTGTGTGTGTGTGTGTGTGTGTGTGTGTGTGTGTGCATGTGTACGTACATACATGTTTGTGTGCTAAGGAGCAATAAAATCCTTAAAGTGAACCAGACTTCTAGAGTGATGGATTACATCTCCATGCCGTGTCATATGCAATTAACTCAAATGGACTGTACAGTACATTATTCTGTTAGTACACAGAAGATCAATAAGTATGAGGGAAATCCACCCCAGCCCTCCACTTTCCCATCCGATTCTAGTAGGTCTGAGACGGCTCATGCTACTGTGATGTGTACACCGCAGCTAAGGCAGGCAGGTGGTGCATAGACACCATTCAAAGTTGGCCTATTCAGTCCCGACTCCTCTAAGGCTCCATTCATGCATAGCAAAACACCATCTGGTCCTATTTTGCCTCCAGCAATCACAGCTGACCAAAAACGATAATAACAGCTGTTGCAAAACAAAAGCCAAACAAAGGGGGTGGGTGAGGGGGAGGAAAGGTTAGATTGAAGTCCAGTGCTGAAAATGCTCTGTGAAGTGAGAGCGGAGAAGAGACCGTTCAGATGTCTGGAGCCCGCTGAGTGGACAGCAGAGGACTCCTACTTCAACTTGAGATATTAATCCATCTGTCTTGAAAGCCTTCAGACCGCCGTCAGGTGGTAATATATTGCAGAAATTATGCTGCACGAAGGCATTTAAGTTTCTATTCTTTGAGTCAGGAACTAACGACCCCGTGTCAGCTGAAAATGAAAAGTCCTTACGCTCTTTCATCAGACGGCCATACAGGTGAACACAGAAAGGGAACACAGTTAGCTACAGTAATAAAATAATATCCCCACCACAGGGGAAGGATGAGGTGTGTGTGATGGAGATAGGGTTTGGGGAGGGGGAGACTCTTGAAATCCCTAGAACACTTAAGGATCTACCCAATAGGGTACCATGCTTCTCATACTGATTTTCATCACCCGGATTTATTTCTGACCTACTAAAGAAAGAGTACCAAAACCTTATTTAGCGGCAGGGACAGAAACCAGTCACTCAGTCAAATGAAGTGTAAAGCAGTGAACCCTGATTAAAACAAGTTGGTAACAAGAGCGGGGGACTTGTCACATGATTCAGGTCTTTTGATGTTTTGAATATATAGTTTTGCCTGGTGATTAATTTTTTAATTGTAATTAAATCATCTTTTTCTTCCCCTGGAACTGACCATCAGTAGCTTTACATAATTTGATGAATGTGATAAAACGCTAAGATTTCCATATTAAAAACAAAGTCATGGAATGGCTGCGACAACACCTGCCTCTAACGGCAAACAGTTGCAAACAGACTTCACTTGCAATTAAGCCTCATCACTAGTGACATTTTTCCCCAGCAATACTTCATGGGTTTTCAAAATGACAATTACAGAACTAAGACACAATTACTGTCACATGGAGTTTAGCAATTAATTTTGAAGACATTTGTCTAAAGGTCCCACCACAGAGTATCAAATGGTTCTTATTGCCATGTAACGTTCGTTTCCATTCACAGAGGCCCTTTGAGCGAGCACTGGCTTGCTCCTGATGGGTCTGGGGCAGGCAGCTCCCTGCTTTGCGGAGCACAGTTGGCCCCTTGTAGATGTGGTTAGGCATCTTTCTAAGACTGTTTGAACACTGATACCTGTCAACTAATACATCTTATGAAAAGCTCCAATTTAGACATAAATTTTTCTACAGCAAGAAGCCTATAAATTTATAATCAGAATCTCTCGCTGTTCAATATTTGTACATAATACAGAGTATGAGAGGATTATGAAATATTGAAAGCAAAATTCATTATTCATAACCCACAACATACAGTAAATATTCTTTGAAGTACAACAACTTTAAGGAATCCATATTCTATTATTTTTTTTTTTTTTGAGAGTCTTGCACGCAGTAGTAGGGGATGCTGCCATGCACACCCTCACTCCTTTCAGATTAGGATTCTAGTCAGGGTTGACACTTGCTGTTTTTAATTTTCATTTTATCATAAGCAGTTTAAGACTGTTGCCAGTGGTAATTTGCAATTTTTATCAAGACCTCTTCATTACAGCTCCTGACAGGACAGATGCTGTAATTAATCATGCAAGACAACCGGGGATCATGGTCACACAGCTCTCAAAGGGAAGCCACCACAGAGCAGAGAAAATGGGGTGGGGGGGGGAGATGGGCGCTGAAATTCTTATTTTGGCCTCAAAATTAGGACCCACCATTTATTTTAATCAAAATAATAACCCAATGGCAGCCAGTCTAGCCCTGAGCAGAAGACAATTGCTTTTTGCCTTACATAAATATATTTGTATCTTACCTGTATTTTATTTGTAAATAACTTGTGTCACATTTGTATCTTAACAAATAGATAATTACAAAACAAACAAACAAACAAACAAACAAAAAAACCCAAAACATTCCCCATCTCTTTTCAGGGCCCTGGTATCTGGCTGTAAAATCCAAGTTCTCGGTCATGAATATTGTGTTCCCAGTTGAAAAGGGAGGACGATGCTCAGCTCAAGCAGGCCTGGCCGGGGCCATGTTCCCCATCTCAATGTAGTCAAGGGACCAAAGGTAAAATTTGACATTCCATTTTATTTGAAAAGTGAACAGTGTCCTTGCCCTTGCATCAAAATACAGTCCACAGATTTTACTGAAATGTGTTTATTCTATAGCAAGATAAAAGCATTTTTGTTTTAGTTAAGCAAAATACAAACAACTTAATTGCTGCTATCATAACTCATAAAAAAGTATAAAACAGCATAAAAACACAATAAGCAATGAGGCAATGGATGGTTTATGTCACCAGTGTTTACGTTAAAGCCTGGTTTAGGAAAACTTTACAACACATGATATGAAACTTACAACTTGGAAAGAAAATATTTACATTGATTATTTCAGATGTAGTGTGCCTTTTAAATATTCAATATTCTACCGGTATTACATCATAATAAAAACTCTTGCTTTTTCTTTTTAAATCTTAACTTTCGTAATAACTGTTTCATTTAAGTGCATTTCCCTTTTAAAAATACAGTGTTTTTATTTTTCGAAACTTGTCACTCAAAACACGTAATATAGTATTCACAACTCTTCTAATTGGAATGAACATCATGGGCTAACAGTGGCCATAGGTATTGTCACAACATACACTGTGGTTTGATTCAGAGAAGTCATGGATACAAAGTAGAAGTAAGTAAATAAGTCAATAATTGAATCTAATCACTTGCTTTTTCTTTCTTTTTTCTGGAGAGATTTAGAAAAAAAATAAGAGCTTTGGCAAAAGTCTGTGATTTACATTAATTTTTTTTCATGACAAAAAATGCCATCAACTATTCACATCATACAAATGTTTGTATGAAACTGGATCTTCATATTTCAGGTAGTTACAACTGTGCTTTGTACTTAGTGTTTATTTTAGGGCTTCAGAAGTTCAAACAGCCTGGGAGTGTGGTTCACTCACTTCTGGAGAAATAAGGCCATTTTTTTTTCTATGACTTGGAAAGGCCAGTTTACAGTCATCCATATGTCCCAGGATTCATTAAAAGGTTTGATTCACATATTGTAGGTATAGCCTGAATAAATAAAAAAGGCAGCACATGACAGAGCGCAGCTTCCTTGTTTAAAAACAAAGTGATGTATAGTCAGCTAAAAGACGCTTCCCAGCTACACTGCAGTTCTTATTGCCTATCTAATAGACACTTGAGAGGACCGTTTTGATCTGTTACACACTGCTGCATAACGAGAGCCAACTTACAAGTTCCAGTCTGCACACCTTCCCTCCTACACCTCTCTCCTCAGTGCACTCCAATCTGAGTGCCTCATGCACCTTAGAAAATACTGACCTGCGGTAATACTTGAGTCTGTGTCTGGGACTGGATTTGAGGCTGGTGCTGCTGAGAGGCTGGCTGAGGGCTGCCGATGGCAGGAATGGGGGATGTGATCTGGGAGGTGACTGGGGAGTGCTGCCGGGGAGAAGGCTGAGACTGGTGCTGCATGTGCTGCAGTTGCTGCAGCTGAAGATGCTGCTGCAGCTGCTGCTGCAGCTGCTGTTGGTTGATCTGCTGCTGGAGATGCTGCTGTTGCTGCTGCTGCAGGTGCTGCTGCATGTGGTGCTGGAAATGCTGCTGTTGCATCTGCTGCTGAATTTGCTGATGCATTTGGTGCTGCTGCAACTGCTGCTGCTGCATCTGCTGCATCTGCTGCTGTTGCTGCTGTTGCTGCTGCTGTTGCTGCAGCTGCAGCTGATGCTGCTGGGTTTGCACCGAAGGGCTCACCTGGGTGGAGGCTGCTGAGCCAACCATGGCCGTCCCCATGGAGCTTATCAGTGGAGCCCCAATGTTCGAGGGCATGTTGGCTGCGATGGTGACTGATGTGACAATCTGGCTCATGGGTAGTCTCATGGTTAAGGGCTTGGGAGCGATGGACCTAGGGAGCGACTGTGGGAGAGTCTGAGGTGAGGCTGGGACTGTCCCATGTTGAGACAGTGGTGTGTTCAGAAGGAGGGACGATGTCAGATTGGTTGATGCCAGAGTCTGCTGGACAGAACGGATGGTCTGGGCTTCTGCTGATTCAGCAGCGGCCTGCACAGAGAGGAATAAAGTTCCCGAATGTTATAATCTACAAATATATACTATATATACTGACTCAGAAAACAGCCACCACCATTCATGCTGCCCCGTCTCCACGGCCTTCGTCACGCGACTGTTTAAGCACTTCCTGAAGGCAGAGTCAAATCTGCTCCGCTCCACAGTGAGTCTGGGCTGGTGTGGTGCCTTAAGGGATGGCCCACCCTCCCACTCACTCTCTATACCTACAGCCATCCCAAAAGGACAGATCTGTGGCCCTGCCTCACTCAGGAGCCAGCTGCATACCAACTGCAGGTACGCTGCCCCTTCAATCAGACCGAAGAGCAGTTCTCCATCGGAAGGACCAGTCAGCTGCCTGGCTTTCTCCGATAAAGCTTATCTTTGTATGTCCCCGGGGTTTGTGACTGGTTGTTACACAGCATTAACTGGGGTAAAAGATGACTGACACGCATTTTAAAAGCAACAGTACTTCATCATTCTAAACATGCTAGCCTCCCTTCTGAAGCAACGTTGTGGAAAGACAGTGGATTACAGCTCTACCAATGCACATCTCCAGACCTCCGAGCATGTACGGTCAACTCAGGTAGTCCTCAGTTCCGCTTCTACAACATGGCATTATGTGCCACTGAACTTGTACAGACGCTCTGATATGAGAGTTAACCCATGCACCATGCATTCAGAACTGTATCCAGTAACAACAAATACCACCAGACACCGAATTGCTGGAAAATGTCAAAACCCCATTTGCATAACTGTTTACCACAGTAGCCACTCCAACATAAGGAAAATATAACTACATTCTTCAAAGACACCCAATGGAAGCCACTCATGACTTTAGAAGTGTTTTGGGTTTAACAACTATTTTCAAAGACCCCCAGAATTCACTGATGAAGCCATAGATGAAGAGAGAGCATTAAAACTTCATATAATACAATAACCCATGAAACAATGTTGGTAGAGCAATTCCATTTTGTGACCAAAACACACAATTCTGCAAAACCTTCTTTTACACATGCAAAAGCGGTTGGAATGTTTCACCTTAAAGACAGTTTCACCCTTCACTTTTCATAAAATCGCTATTTTTCTACTTTGTTTGCTTGACTGGTTTTTGGTAGTGCTAGTGGAATGAGGGCCTCTTACGTGCTAGGCAAGTACACCACCACTGAGCTATCTCTCCATGCTTTGGGTTGGCTCTTTGAGGTGGGGGAGGGGTAGCAGAGGCCACTTCGGTGAGATCAAGTATCATGAGACATCTTTAATGATTTTAAATATTTACTTCTGCACTTTTGCGACTCAGAATTATAAAATTCTGCTACTGAAGGAACCTGAAAAGGGCTTCATATAGAGCCACCCAGTGTATCTGATGGCTCTGGTTCAACACACCATTGTGAAGCAACACACTTCCATGGGCAATGTTCTCTTGTATAAAAACCCAATGTAACTGTCACTGGACGGTCCTAGTCTAAAGGCTTAGGGGAGACAATGCTATAGATATGCAAAAGTATCTTCAGAGTTTATTAGAGGACTCACAAAATAGAATACACACAGTTCCGTAATATAACCCTCATGGACTCTAATATTTAAAGACCACCAGGCTAGTTTTAAGGAGGAAACTAGATGGCCACTGTCTGCTGACCCTGGTCGGTGGCATCAGAGAGCCTTAGGGTGGCACTTCAGTGGTAAATGAGGCTGGACTAGTCGCTGTGGAGGTGCCTGCCAGATTGACGTGCTGGAAACCTAATGGTATGCTTCTATTAACTTCTCTGAAGATTTAAATTCAGTAGACAGTGGAGTCACAGACTGGGGTGGAAGTCCTGGGCTCTGCACAGAAAGGCACACATTGTATGGGAATATGATGCAAACCTATTGCCAATCTCTTTCACTGTGGCCCTTATATTCGAAGACTAAGATCTCATACCTCCAAATTCTCATGAACCAGATTCTCTTAATTACTCTAACAGGATTTGGTTTACATCCATCCTCACCATGAAGGGAAGTCTGGGAGTTTTCAACTGATCATTTTCTTAACTTTTGGAACCCTAAACAGATCCAATTCTTCAGAAGTGTGGTACAGCAGCCACCCTGTACCACTGGATGCTGCCTCCCAGGAGGTCACTGTATCACTGACTACTCCACTCTTTGGGTCCGGGTTGAAATTCTTCTAAACTCATACCTCAACTATTACTTTAGTTCTTTTCCAACTACCTAAATATAAATTCTAGGTCCCTGTGAATATCATTTACCAAATTTAAGACAGTAAACAGTGTTTTAAATGGGTCCTTTTGAAATTCTGTCTTTTTGGTGAAGGGTCATTAAAGCATATTTGGACATAGTTGGGAATCCTGACTCTAGTCCCAATAGTGTAAGTTATCCCTTCTAGATCGGTCACAGACTGCAGGATCCTTGTTGTGTTGCTAGTCCCTTTCAGATAGTGGTTCTCGGTTTAAATTCATACGTGGTCACTTGCTGACACTCTCACTCCCGAGGGTCACCTATCCTTGCCTCTGGGTCCCCCAAAGGCAGACTGGCCCACTTGAGAAGCACACACTGCTGCTCTCTCCAATGCTCCCACCTATTCATCAACTACACATCTATGTGGTTGTGTACACAATGCTCACAGCCCACAGAACCTACTTTCCATCCACGGCACATCTGAGTTCAGACTCAGTGTATCTGCCAGTGAGTGTCTTCCAGAATCTCGGAAAATGCGTTCTGCTCTTGCCCTGATAAGTGTTTTCTCTAATGAAGTGGGAAGTGTCCTGAGAGCTGTCAACAAAGGCAGGAGGCCCTCTGTTGATCGGATTCAGCAGAGCTGCCAGTGGTGGATCGTTATACAAAGAAGAAAACAACTCAGGTGAACAAGAGAAGAAGGGACGAAGCCCTTTCAACGTGGCTTTGAGGCCTTATGGACTCGAGATAACAATACCGATGAAATGGAATTGGCTTCTCAGAAGAGAGGAGTCCGCTGCAAAAACCTAGTCCGAATTATTCACCCCAGAGCCCATCTAAACTCTAGAAAGGCAAAACTGGTAAAGTAATATAGGAGCTTAGCTCTGGTGGTGGGACTCAGCAGTAGAGTGCTTGCTTGGTGTGTGTGAGGCTCCGGGCTCAGTCACTAGGACTGCCATGTAGATGGATGGATAGAGTACACATTCCTTTTGGATCAAGGGAATAATGACCTAGAGAAGAGTTGCTCTGGAATCTTAATGCCTTTTAAAATACATCACTGTATATTCTATGTATAATGCATATACTTTGTGTCTTAGTACTTGGAACAGGGTTTATTTTAAATAATCATGAGACTTATTTATTTATATGATGTGAAACAACTGGTCAAAAATGCACCACTGCTGATTACGATAATGTAACCACTAGAGAACTTACGGTATGTTCAGAAATGCCTGACAAGCAAGCACACCTCTAGCCTCAAACTGATGACATTAACCCAGATCCAACTCCTGACATGCGCAAATAACAAGGGGCTATTTAAAATATATCTATATGGCTACAAACGCAAATAGAAAGAACAGCAAATCCATTAGCAGTACTTCAGCCTCGGCAGTTTACAGAAGCCCCTACTGTCCACACTATCAGGTGAGTAGTGAGTGTCTAATGGAGCGCTCTTAGGGAGCCACCCGGGAAGTTCCCAGCACCCTTACCTTAGAAACGAGGCTGGCCCGGTAGGCAGCCAGGGCCTTCAAGTATTCTTTCTTGGCAGCTTCTGTTTTCCTTTTATATACCTATTAAAATAAGACCACAATTAGCACCACCCTCATGCCATAAAGTCTTCGCTCTAAAACTGCTGCACAAATTAGGTCACATAAACAGAACTCACCTAAAAACCTGGTCTCCCTGGCTTTGGTTTTTTAAATGTTTCACACACACACACACACACACACACACACACATTGAAATATAAAGCCCTGCCACCTACACCTATGCCCAGGTTTGATGTTTACAGTTGAAGGGGAGAATGATCTCAGGTTACCACTGAAAGCCTCATACTAGACCGTGAACAAGCACCAAGGACCAGCTTTCTGCAAATGGCTTAAATTCTAGCAAGGACTAGGTTTCTCCGTCAGTGTCAATGTCCCCTCACACGCCCCCCTAAACTTCACCAAATCAGAGCTTTAATGACAAACTATAGGGGCCAACGAGATGGCTCAGCAGGTAAAGGTGTCTGCTGCTAAGCCTGACAAACAGAGCCCAATCCTTGGAACCCACTCAGTGGAAGGAGAGAACTGACTTCCTGAAAGCTGAAAGCTGGCCTCTGACCTACACACATGCTGTGGTCCCTGGTACAAAGCACACACACACACACATACACACACACATACACACACACACACACACACACACACACACACACACACAATTAGACAAAAGAGAAAAGATGGAGCCATCTCAATCCTAGGCTTCTTTTGGAAAAAAAAAAAA
>CABHPP010108324.1:0-49382 GCA_902168425.1 Peromyscus attwateri
GCCCCGCCCCTCCTCGCTTCTTTTTGCCTCCGGGGACCCGCGCGGCCGAGCGCGGCGCGAGGCCTGGGGGCGTTGCCCCCGAAGTGAGTGACGTGCGGCGAGGGGCGAGCACGGCCTGGGGGCGTCGCCTCCCCCCCCCCCCCTGCGAGACGTGCGGCCGCGCGCCGCGCGTGGCCCGGGGGCGTCGCCCCCCGTGTGAGTGACGTGCGAGGGGCGACGGCTTGGCCGGGGCCCGGGTTGTGCGTTCTGCAGGGTCTGCGCGCGCGGACTGTGCTGGCGTCTGGCCGCCAAGCCGCTGTCACCCGGTTCGCCTCGGCTCGGCTCGCTTGTGGTCTATTTAAGAACTTGAATTCAATCTGGGGCGAATTGCTAAAAAAGAAACGGTCATTTGAATCGCCCCCGCACCCGGCTGCCCGTGGCCTCCCCGCTTTGGCCCGCCTCCCCTTGGCCCCTCGAACCTCGTCGCCGATTCTCCTGGCCACTCGACACATACTGTCCCTGTCCATTTGTAAAATTAATCTTTAGATATATTTATATATACATTTATTTTGAAACAGTCTCCCTGGGTAACCCAAACTGGCCTTGAGCTCGCTATTCTTCAGCCTTGGCTTCCTGAGTGAGATCGCAAGGTATACACCTTAGGTTTCTTGTGTCTGGGTATTCTCTCTCAGCTCATACATTCAATGAGGACAGCGGTCTTGGGCTTGCCTTGCGGAATTCTCCAAAAGCCTAGATCAGGGCCCCGGGTGCGGTGCACAGTCCTCAGGGATTCATTAAGGCAGCCTTTCAGATTCATTTGAAATGTTACAATAAACTTCCTGGGGTAGTCCCCGATAACCACGCTCATCCTAGCCCAGTTAACCTAGCCTGTCATATGAGAAGGAGTTGGTGTCAGAGACAAAACTAAGGGACCTCCCTGAACCCATTCAAGTGTGCGATAAAACAGATAATTCTTAAAATGCCCATCCATTGGTAGATGGTTTTAATTGGTAAAATCCCACCCAGGCTAGTCTTCGAAATCCCTAGAGTTGTAGCATCATCCAAATAAGAAAATCATAGTAGGTACCATTCTATGTGGAATGTGGGAAAATGCACGCTACAGCTAATCTTATAGTAGACATCATAATGGTTAGGTAACGTGTAAGTTGCCACCATGCAGACAGCAGGAGTTGAAAGAAAAACAGAAAGTCGTTAAGGGTAAGAAATGAAGAGGCGATCGAGGAAAAAAGCTCCGTGGGCACCCTTTTGTGTTCACTACAAGAGATGTAAAACAAACCTCTCAAGTAGAATCATTGAATTATTAGTGGGGCCAGCGAGATGGCTCAGCAGGTGAAAGGACCTTGCTGCCAAGCCTGACAGACTACATAAAGTTGTAGGAGAACCCATCAAGACAAAGTTGATCTCTGAACTCGGTGAGCATGTGCCTATACACAATACACACACACACACACACACACACACA
Source organism: Peromyscus attwateri (assembly GCA_902168425.1). Taxonomy (NCBI): domain Eukaryota; kingdom Metazoa; phylum Chordata; class Mammalia; order Rodentia; family Cricetidae; genus Peromyscus; species Peromyscus attwateri. Next base: position 1,463 of record CABHPP010108324.1, read on the forward strand.
CACACACACACACACAAATGTAAAAAATAAATAATGCCGCCGGGCGGTGGTGGCGCACGCCTTTAATCCCAGCACTCGGGAGGCAGAGCCAGGCGGATCTCTGTGAGTTCGAGGCCAGCCTGGGCTACCAAGTGAGTTCCAGGAAAGGAGCAAAGCTACACGGAGAAACCCTGTCTCGAAAAAACCAAAATAAATAAATAAATAAATAAATAAATAAATAAATAAATAAATAAAGCGGCATTTATGTATAACAAAGCTCCGAGGCAAAGACCTTTCTCATTTCTTGTGTGTGAGTGTAATACATAGTAATACTAGAATTACTATGATATATTAATATTATGTCATAACATTAATATGCTAACATTCCCAAATTTTGCTATTTTATTTTTTAATTAATAAATGTTTTATTCATTCCACATACCAACCACAGATCCCCTGGATTCTGTGTGGCTTTTGAAAATACAGAAGAGCTTAAAATTTTTTGAACAATGCAGGGAAACCAATGGGCCACTTTTGTGGACACCATCACCATCTTCTGGCCTTATGGAGTATTGCTACCCATGGCACAAGAACCAGTTTGACCTTGCCTTACCCACTCAAAACATGTTAAATGGATTAATGAAAGGATTCCATGAGCCATTCATTCAAACAGGGCAGTAAATAAACACCCAAATAACTATAACAATGTGGAGAAGGAGGAAAGAGGTGGAAATGAGCAAAAATTTTGTTAAAATCCAAATTTTAGAATTTTTTAAATTATTTTTATTTTATAGGTGTTTTGCCTATATGTATGTCTGTGTGAAGGTGTTGGATCCTGGACTTACAGACAGTTGTGAGCTGCCATGTGGGTGCTGGGGATTAAACCCAGGCCCTCTGAAAGAGCAGCCAGTACTCTTAACTACTGAGCCATCTCTCTAGCCCATAGAATTAGAATTTTATGTAGCCCAGGCTGGCTTCTAATTCTCTGTGTAGCCAAGGATAACTCTTGACTGTGTACCCATGCTTGATTTATGCAGGGTCAAGCCCAGGGTTCCTGCATGCTAGGCAATAACGCTAATAACTTAGCTGTACCCACAATCCCCATGTTGAATTTTTTTTTTAATTCTTTGAAAGCTGATTTGCAGCCCTAGGATTGTTTTCATTTCCTGAGTAATCATTTTAAAATGTAAACATTTTGAAAGGGAAAATACCATGAATCACTGGAAGGTTATACACAAAGAGAGGTTTGAGTTTGATTTTGTTAAGTACAAATTCTGATGTATAATACGAAGTAAATGCTCTGCCTTTTGTGAGCATACATGTAATTAAGTTGAAGCAAGATGACAGCTAGAACACTGACATTCCTTCTCGACACAGAACAAGTAGGAGGAAAATCCTTAAAAATCACGTCCACATTCTAGTATGCATCTACTCGGGTTGTAGCTGAACATTGGACACTGTGTGTGTAGAGATTCTCAGTATCTTGCAGTTTTGATGAGGCTTTCATCTTGCAGTTTTGATGAGGCTTTCTACACAGAGACAGGGTTTCTCTGTGTAGCTTTGGTTCCTGTCCTGGATCTCGCTCTATAGACCAGGCTGGCCTCGAACTCACAGAGATCCTCCTGGCTCTACCTCCTGAGTGCTGGGACTAAAGGCGTGCGCCACCACCACCTGACCATAATTCGGGTTTCTAAAAGTGACTTTATATATTTAGAATGTCCGAACAATCCAAGTCAACATTTAAGATATCTTCAAAGTGTCAGGAGATTAGTAAAAGAAAATGGCATGTGTAACTCAGAATATAATCTTAAATTTTCCTTGATTTTCTTATGTTTATTTTAAAAATAGGATCCTGGAGAGTTTTTCTTATATTTACTTATCATTTTTGTAGAATAATTGTACTTCATCCTTGATACTCTGGACGAGGCAGGCTAGCTGCTCCGAGGCCTTTGGGGAGCACGTCCTATCCGTGCAGCCCAAGCTTATCCCAGACACTCCCAGGCCAACGCTCCTAAGAGGCACATTCACCTAGAAAAGTACACCAAAAGGGGAAAAAAATAGAACAGTGGGTTTTTTTCCGTGTTGTAACCTCAATTTCCATTGTCAATCACTATATTCCTTATATTGTAGTGACTTTTAATGCTTCATTTCTCCAGTTCTAAAAACTAAAGGGGGCGTTGTTATTATTATCACTGTCTTACAGGTGGGATGATACAGTCGCAGGACAAACGTAGGGCTGGTGAGTGAGAGGTGGGAGTGGAGTCCAGGCCTCCTGACCACTCTCCTCTGCTGCCGACACTCATCCCTCCCCCTATCAAGTCAAGGAGGAGACCATTATGACTGTTTAAAACCCTAGCTGAAATTCCCAAACGAGGCCATCCTCCTTGATTAGTTTTTGTAAATTAATTAGCATTTAGGCTTCGTCACCTCCATCATCTCCCATAGTAATTGCTTTCCACCGGAATGACATGGTCCCATCCCTATAAAACAATTATAAGTCATCACGAAGGCTAACTTACAGTTTAAAACCAGTATCTTGGGCTGGAGAGACAGCCCCGCATTTAAGAGCACTTGTTGCTATTGCAGAGGACCCAAGTTTAATCCTCAGTAACTACACCTCTGGCCTCTACACACATGTGTACACATGCACACACACACACACACACACAAATGTACATATACAGACACACAAAAATGCACATACACACACACAAATACAAGTACCAACCAAATGATTGGACTCCTTCCTATATATACTTTAGAAGATAAATGTACCATTTAAATAATTTTTTTTGACACAGTCTCATTCTGTAGCTCAGACCTACCTGAAACTTAAGTAGTTCAAGGTAGCAACTCTTTCTCAACCTTTGGAGTGCTGTGATTACATGTATGAGCCACCACATCTGACTAAAGACATAGTCTCAAGCCTGGCATGGTGGTATATACCTTTAATCCTAGGCAAAGGCAGGCAGATCTCTCTGAGTTCAAGGCCAGCCTGGTCTATATTACTAGCTCCAGAACAGCCAGGGCTACATAGAGAAACCTTGTCTTTAAAAAAAAAAAAAAAAAAAAGGCATATTCTCAAAATAATTAACGCTGAAGATATTTTTTTATAAAGGACCTGGGGCTGAGGAGATGGCTCAGGAGTGTGAGTGTTTGTCACGTTACAGAACATTCACTTAACATAAAATAAAGGCAGTAGTGAGGGAAAAAAGAAGAAAGGGATGAGGGAGGAAAAAAGAAGTAGAGCATGGTGGTGCACATATGTAATCCCAGCACTGGGGAAACTGAGGCAGGAGGATCTCAAGTTTGAGAGCAATCTGGGCTGCATAGCAAGATTCTGTCTTGAGGAAGGGGATATCATAGTGGGGCTCACAAGATACAGGGACACCAAAACCCCAAAACAAAACAGTAGGAAAGGAGGAACAAAAGAACAAAACGGGCAGTAGGGGAGAGAAAGTCAGCTGGCGTTCTAATGGGTCACTTGGAATGTGTGGAACACGTTGAGGAATGTTGCTTTTCATGACCATAGCCTCTTCCATTCTTAAACTTTCAACTGATCCATGTCTTTGAATCTAAAGTGTATCTTAAACAGATGACCTATAACTGAATCTTTTTTAAAATCCAGTTGAAAGTCTGTGTGTCTTGATGGGATCGTTAAATACACTCACACTTGGGTTCAGTGGTAGGACACATGCTTAGCATGTGGAAGAGTATGTATTAAATTCCCAATAACCTCTTCAAGAAAAATACATTCACATTCATTATTATATATTAATTTTTATTGATGTAGTTATACTTAGGCCTGCCATTTTACTTTTTTTTTCTTTTAATACCCGTTTTGTTCTTTTAAAGATTTATGTTATGTATAGTGTTCTGCCTGCACGTATCCCTGCAGGCCAGAAGAGGGCACCAGATCTCATTGCAGATGGCTGTGAGCCACCATGTGGTTGCTGGGAACTGAACTCAGGTCCTCTGGAAGAACAGCCAGTGCTCTTAACCTCTGAGCCATCTCTCCAGGCTCCCCAACCCCCCCCCCCTTTTATTTTCCCAATATAAACTGAAAATCTGGTTCTAAAATTTACATGGAATTTCAAGGTACCCAGAATAACTTAAGTGATCTTAGAAAAAGAACAAGGTTGTGAATTCACTTTCCCAAGCACAGAACTCCACTATAAAGAAACAGTAATAAAAAAATGTGTATTGCTAGGGGTGTAGTGCCATTGGTAAAGTGCTTGCCTAGTGGGCAGAAGGCTCTGGGTTTGGTTTCCACTACTACATAGAACTGGGTGTGGTGGCACATATCTGTAATCCCAGGACTCAGGAGGCAGAGTCAGGAGGACCAAAAATTCAGTAACCCTCAGCTACCAGAGTGAATTTAATGCCAACCTGGCTTATGTGAAACCCTGCCTCAAAAAGATAACTGTCACAAACTGGGCATGATGGTACATACACACCTGTAATCCTAGCACTTGGGACTGTAGCAAGTTCCAAGCCAGTCTGGTTTACTGAACGAATCCTAGGCCAATAGGGCTACATAAATGGGATTGTTTAAAAAAAAAAAAAAAAAAAGTGTGGTACTGGCATAATAGAAAGAGAATTGTGACTCAAGAAAAAACATGTACATCTATGGTCAAATAGTTTTTTTCTTCAAGAAGACAAGACCAAGGTGGAAACTTACTTTCTTTTTTGGTTTTTCGAGACAGTTTTTTTGTGCAACAGTCCTGGCTATCCTGGAACTCGCTTTGTAGACCAGGCTGGCCTCAAACCCAGAGATCCACCTGCCTCTGCCTCCCAAGTGCTGGGATTAAAAGCGTCCACTGCCCGGCTAAGGGGAAAGTTTCTAAATCAAATAGTGCCATTGCACTACCCTCAACCTATACCTTATATGGTTCACTGAAAACTTAAATAAAGCTGAGAAGAGAATGTGTATCTGTGCAGCTGCAGATTCGGCAACAGATTCTTCAGTCACAACTACGATCCACAAAAGAAAAAATAGATATATTGCTTTTCGTAAACATTAAAGTCTTTTGTACTTCCAAGGACACCCTCATCTGACCTGAGGGCACTGCATGGACATGGTACACATGCAGACAAGCAGGCACACATACATACATAAAAATAATTCTATAAACAAAAAGTCTATATGACATTTCGTTCAAACTGTTATGCCATAGGAAAAATGGGTTTCAAATGTATTCAACATGCGTCAACTATAAATCAAATATAATTATAAGAAATATACCAATAAAACCTCAGAAGAAAATACCAAAACTACAATATTTAAAAGCATTTACAGCCAGGCAGTGGTGGTGAACTCCTTTAATTCCAGCACTCGGGAGGCAGAGCCAGGCGGATCTCTGTGAGTTTGAGGCCAGCCTGGTCTACAGAGTGAGATCCAGATCCAGGACAGCCACCAAAGCTACACAGAGAACCCCTGTCTCGAAAAACAAACAAACAAACAAACAAACAAAAAAACCTTAAGATTTATTTTATGTAATCGGTGCTCTATCTGCATATACAGCTACATACCGGAAGAGGACATCAGATCCCTTCAAGGATGGCTGTGAGCCACCAACATGTTGTTGCTGGAAACTGAACTCAGGACCTTTGGAAGAGCTGTTGATGCTCTTAACCACTGAGCCATCTCTCCAGCCCCCAAGTTTAATTCTTAAAGATAAAACTTATTACTGGATGTGGTGATGGACAACTGTAATAAAGCACTTGGGAGACTGAGGCAGAAGGACTGCCTAGAGTTTGAGACCAGCAATAGCTACATAAAAAGACTGTCTCAAAAGATCCAAAAGAGCTGGGCAGTAGTGGCAGAGCCAGAGACAGGTGGATCTCTGTGAGTTCCAGGACAGCCAGGGCTACACGCAGAAACTGTCTTGAAAAATGAGAGACAGATACAGAGACAGAGACCCAAAAGAACATACTGACGGTCAGTATCACAAGATCTGGAATCACCACCTAGGCAAGCCTCCAGGCACACCTGTGAGGGATTTAAGAAGACCCACGCTGATGGAAGGTTGCACCGTGCCCTAGGCTCGGATCCTTGTTTGACTGTGAAGAAACTCTTCATCAGCAGCTTCAAACTCTACTGCCCTGACCTAGTGCAACCTCCAACTAGCGCCAAAACAAACCCTGCCTTCCTTGAGTCGCTTTCATCATGGAACTTTATCACAGCAACAGGAAAGGGAATTAAGACACAATAAATTAGCACAAGAATTCTACTGATCAATGAATTAACTGCATAACCATCTTTTACTCTCTTTTTTTAAATGTGCGTTGGTATTTTGCCTGCATGTCTGCCTGCCTGCCTGTCTTTGTGAGGGTGTCAGCTCCCCTGGAACTGGAGTTACAGACAGTTGTGGGCTGCATGTGGGTGCTGGGAATTGAACACAGGTCCTCTGGAAGAGCAGTCAGTGCTCTTACCAGACTCTGTTAAGTGTGTAACAAATTTATTTTAGAATTTATAGCAAAACGTGCTGAAATACATGTGTTAATATACAGGAAGGCAGAAGGTCCAGCCTAATGATAAAAGGGCTTTGATCTCAATACATACAGCTTCTTTGTAAGTGCCTCATAGTTGGTCTCAAAAGTTGAAAATTACAAGCAATTTTCTGTTGATGGCTTTATGTGTAATTCTGGTAACAGATTAATTCTCTAAAGTGACTATGTCAGATTTCAAGAGATCAAAACCAAGAATAATATTTTTAGATATCTAAAAAAAGTAAAGTCATAAATATTCACTTCATAATTTTTTTTTTTAGTTTTAAGATATCTTGAGGTGAGTTCTTTCGTTTTTTGTTTTTGGTTTTTAAGACAGAATTTCTCTGTATAGCTCTGGCTGTCCTGGAACTGGTGCTAGTCCAGGCTGGCCTTGAATTCACAGAGATCCGCCGGCCTCTGCCTCCCAAGTGCTGGGATTAAAGATGTGCCATCAGTGCCTGGCACAATATCTTTAGATTTTAATTTCAAAAAATAATTTTAGGCCAGTGAAATGGCTCAGCAGGTGAAGGCACTTACTTGCTGCCAAGTCTGATGACCTGAGTTCAGTCTCCAGCATGAAAGGGCACCTTCTCCTGAAAGTTGTCTGATTTCCACCTCCTCTGTGACACATATCCACATGTACACACACACACACACACACACACACACACACACACACACACGAAGTCAATGTAAAAAAAAAAGTCAGACGTCCAAAAATAAATAAATAAATAGTCATTTTATTGCAACAGTAGGTAATGAAAAGAATAAATAATTTGGATAGTGAACTAGCATACACTTATTTCTTAAGACAACCAATGGATAAAGCCACTAAACTAATAAACTGCACACAGAGGCAGGCAAATCTCTGAGTTCCAGGCCAGCCAGGGGTACAAAGTGAGATACTGTAGGTGTAGTTCAGCGGCAGTGTTTGCCTAGCATGTAGGAAGCCCTGGATTTCTAGTATCATAAAAAAAAACAACCTTCTGCACAGAAGAATGGACAGTCAAACTTAACACATTTATCATTAGCTCCTTACAGAAAGTCAATTCACTTTAGTTTTTAATGCTTACCAAAACTTTTAAAACTTGCTCAATTTAAATATAAGTGAGTATGAACTCACGTTTTTCTCAATGGTCTCTTATGATTTTTTTCATTGAGATTAGTCACATGTACGCTGATGTTTTTAACACAACAAAAAAATAAAGAACAACCTATATTGTAACAAGGAAGTATAATAAATATTTTCTAAAGTGCTCAATTCATTGTAATAATGTTCATAAATTATGTACACTCCCACAAACTCATGTGAGATTTGTTATTAATATTTTTTTTTGAGACAGGTTCCCACTGTATAGCCCTGACTGGCCTGGAACTTGCTATGTAGACCAGGCTGGCCTCTCACGCGATTAAAAGCCACCACACCTGGCCCTTCTTCCTATTCTTCCATCAAAGTCTTCATATACATTTCTGGAAAGCCTTGAATACCCTAGTGTCATGAGTAAACCACAAAATTATAGTTCAGCAAAATATATTTTCATCTATGTAATAAATAACCTATTATGAGATTAATTTCTTCTAATTTGTGTAAAATAATCTTTCATTTATGAAAAATAATGACCATTTTGATTTAACTACAGCTTAAACCACTAGACAAATCTCTTTACTTATTAATGTAATGAAAACATATCTTATATTCACAGTTAAACTACTGAGTCCCTCAAAACAAAGTACCATTTATTATTATACCCTTAATTTATACTAAATTCAATACAAACTTTTTTATCCTGAATTTTTAAGTACATACATGATTTTTTAAAACATTAGCAGTCAGATCTATACAAAACAATCACATCCAAAGTCAGAGGCTGAATTTAAATTAAGAAACCTTCACACAGCTAGTCAGTCATATACAATTCTAATAAAGCACAGGAGTAATTCTTAGGAAACGTTAGTCCTATAATACTGAGCGATATTTACAAGCAAACATGATCCAAACAGCACATGCAGATTCAGGGTAGGTAAACACTCGAACACGGACTGCCAGTCGCACCTGGTCTCCACGACAACATATTATTTCTTCACAAAAAGGAGACCTATGTAAAAAGAAAATGTATTGAAAGAGAAAGTCACTGGAGAAGCTTTTCGTGTCGTATTCGTGTTGTCACTCCTAGCAATTATCAGAATAACTGGTTTTCTAGATTTTTTTTTTTTCAAGACAGGGTTGCTCTGTGTAGCTCTGGCTGTCCTGAAACTCACTCTTAGACCAGGGTAGACCAGGCTGGCCTTGAACTCACGAGATCTCCCTGTCTCTGCCTACCGAGTGCAGGGATTAAAGGCGTGCGCCCAGCTGAATCCATAAACTCCTTACCGAAGACACGTGGCAAACGCACGCCTTGCGTTCCTATACACGAAGTGTATTGGGAACCCTTTGAACGTGTGGCCGTCAGGTACGGCCCTCCTTATGGCGTCCTGAAACTCCTCATTGCCGGCAGATATGCTTGTCGTCCGCTCAAATTCATACGAAGCCAACGCTGGCGATAAGAGATAGGAGAGCTGGTCTTCCCAAACAGTGGTGAGGCCAAGGTCCTGTAGCAATTAGAAAAGTTAAATATATTAATATTTTAAAAATCAATGAAATAAAAATGTACTTTCTGGGGCCAGAGAGATGGCTCAGAGATTAAGAGCACCGACTGCTCTTCCAGAGGTCCTGAGTTCAATTCCCAGCACACACATGGTGGCTCACAACCACCTGTAATGAGATCTGGCACCCTCTTCTGTATACATAATAAATAAATAAACCTTTTTAAAAAAAATTTACTTTCTACTGCTTTGTTTTGTTTTTTCCAAATAGTTTCTCTGTGTAGCCCTGGCTGCCCAGGAACTCACTCTGTAGACCAGGCTGGCCCCGAACTCAGAGATCTGCCTGCCTCTGCCTCCCGAGTGCTGGGTTAAAGGCATGCGCCACCACCGCTGAGCTGTGCTTTTTGTTTTTTGGCAATGTCTCTGAACGTGATCTTGATGGGCACAGAATTTATAATCCTACTGCTTTAGCCTTTGAATTCTAGGATTACAGACAGCACTACTATTATTGTACAGACACTACTATTCCTAGCTAACTGCTCATTCTAATGTATGCCAAGAAAAGGTTCATCTATTTACTTTTGTAGTTTTGAGACAGGGTCTCAGATAGTCCAGGGTGGTCTCAGGTAGATGTGATGCTGAGTATGTCCTTGATTTTCCTGTTTTCATCTCCCAAACGCTGGGATTACAGGTACGTGCCACCATACCCAACTCAAGATGTATGTGTGTGTTTGTCTGTGTGTGTTCCTTTTTTAGAATCTAACAATACAGCCCTTCCAGGATGGCCTCCATCTTGCAATGATTCTCCTGCTCATGCCTCCTGAGTGCTGGGATTGCAGACATGTGCCACCACACCTGAGATAAAGAGATTTGGGGTTGTTTTTGGATAGTTTGTTGCCATGCAGCCCTGGCTGTCCTGGAACTCAGATTTGCCTGATTCTGTCTCCCAAGCTTTCAAGACTTTTTTTTAAAAGATGGGGTCTCTTCTACATAGCTCTAGCTATCCTAGAACTCACTATGTAGACCACGCTGGCCTCCAGAGATCTGCCCACCTCAGCCTCCCAAGTGCTTGGATTAAAGGCGTGTGTCATCATGCCCAACCTAAGAGATTTTTTTAAGCTGTAATAATTTCTCAATTTCCAATTAATTATTCTAGGGATGAACAGTAATAAAAATAAGAGGAAGTTAACATGTTCTATTTCTTAGGAATAACTAAAAATCATTCAATACAATGATTTATCTAGCATGTATAAGGCTCAAAACTACAAAATAAACACCGATTAGATAGAATACACAGAATCATCATAAAATGGAAGATATAATGTCAATAAGCTTTGAGATTATATTTAAACTGTTTGGTAAGCGTGGAATCCTGGGCTCAATCCCCAGCACTATGTACAACTAGGTGTGAAAGTGCACACCTGTAATCCCAGCCCGCAGGAAGCGGAGGCAGGAGGACCGAAGTCCAATCTCAGCTACACAGAACGTACAAGGCCAGCCTAGGATAGAAGACCCTGTCCTCTCCTCTTGCCCCTCAAGAAGTTTAGTAAGACAATTTACACCAACCCATCTGCAGTGGGGAAAGTCACTAAATCAGCTGAATAAATGACGCTCAAGCATCTCCTGAACAGTGGGTCTAAAAGGCAGCGTCTTTACACCGTAAGAGAGCAAAAGTAAAGACAGGGCCGGAAAGTTGGCTCAGCAGTTAAGAAGAGCACTTGTTGCTCTTGCAGAGAACTGGGTTCAGTTCCCAGCGTACACATCCAGCTCACAACCATCTATAACTCCAGTTCCAAGGGATCAGAAGCCCTCTTCTGAACTTCGTGGACACTAGGCATGCACATACATACCTGCAAATACTCATACACATAAAATAATAAAATAAATCTAAAACACAAATTTAAAAATGGAAAAGACAACATGCTACCTATCAGTTGACAGGAAACTTACCAGACACATTTCTATGAATGTTCAAGATAATTATGATTTCATCTGTAAACACAAGTGAACTACTAACATATAGACAAACTGAGTAAAAACCTTTACGTACAAATATCAGAAACTTCTAGAAATTCTGAGTATTTCCATTATGTTATTACCGACCATGACTGTCCCCTACCATCCAGTCAGGGTTCTAGCTGTTGTAAAGGAGTCTCAAAGGCCTGTGTCAACTTAACCCTGTCCCTGCCACAGCCCCTCAGGGTTACAGAAACGACGGACTTGTAGCTAATGACACTAACTTCAGCTACAAGAGTCGACGGAAAGTGACGCCCTCATTCTGACCTTAAGTTATAGTCCCTGATTACAAACAGGTGCTGGTTAGCTATGTAAATCTTCATACATAGTATCAGAAAACGATGGTGGAAACACAGGACTGTGTTAAAAACAAGCTTATAGGATAATAAGATACTGTCCTCGTGTTAATATTACTAGGCATATGAGAGAAGGAGAAAGCAGGGAAGGACTTTCATTTCCAGCAGTATAATTAAGTAGTCTGCCCACCAGCTCCACGGTGGGTGGAAACGTAAATGCTTCATGAGCTGATGAGCAAGGAGTATGCTAGGCCAAAGCGATCAGTGATTGATTGGGAGCCCAGAGAATATAATCAATCAGTTTGCCTTTGACAGCTTCAGGAAAATAAGGGATGTTTCTCCAAGAAGGGGATTCTAAAAGCATCAGAGGTAAACTAGAAATAAGTCTTTTCTGGAAATTTTGGATTTCAGTCCCTTGTTGGCTGTGAATTACAAATAACTTACGACCCCCAGGCTTCAGTCTCCTAACAGTTTCTTTTGATAAATGACAAGTTAGGGGAGTGTGTGTGTGTGTGTGTGTGTTGCTGGAGACTTTGTACATGCTAAACAAATACTCTACCATTGGACTATACTCCCAGTTTTAGGTAAGTTCTTAAAATACGTTAATCTCATCAGCCACGGTGGTGTACTGGAAGAGGCAGGTTCTCTGAGTTCAAGGACAGCTTGGGCTACACAGTGAGTTCCAGGCCAGCCAGAGTTACAAAGTAAGATTCTGTCTCAAAAACACAAAAATAAATAAATATATAAGTTTAAAAAAATGAATAAATAAAACATGTCAATTTCTTCCTTTTAATTAGTGCATATTGTCTTTAACGTTCTTATGAAAGAAATCTACACGGCTAATAAACAAGACATCTGATCCTATTATTAAAGGAATGCAAATTAAAGCTAGAATGAGGACAACGTTTTACAACAACCCCTGTGGAAGAAAATAAACAGGACAGGGCTGGATCACTTATAGTTAAAAGGATCTGTAGCACTTGTAGAAGACCAAATTTCAATTCCTAGAACTCACATGGCATCTTACAACCACCTGCTAACTCCAGTTCCAGGGAATCTGCTGCCCTCTTCTGACCTCTGCAGGCATGACACACACGTCAGGTGTACATACATGTCACATACATGCAGGCCAAAACACTTCCACATAAAATATATACTAAATCTTACAAACAAACAATCAGAAACAAGCCTGGGAGTGGGGACAAAAGGAAATTAATCAAACTGTTTTATATGGATTGATTATCTGAATAAACCTTAAAGAGGAAATCCAACCAGCCTGACTGTAGAATGTGAACAAATCTGTAATTCTTCAATCTAGGAGGAAGTAATAACTTCAGAAGGTTCAGCAGCCTTGGGAATCCTTAAGAAACATTTATTTTTATTATGTGTATGTGCATGTGTCTGTGTGTTCCACATGTATATGGGGACCTGAAGAGTGTGTCGGATTCCCCAGAAATGGAGTTACAGGCTGTGAGCTAACAGACATGGGTGCTAGGATCTGAACATGGGTCCTCTGGAACAGCAAGAAGTGTTCTTAGCCACTAACCTACCTTTCCAGGCCAGATTTAGCAATTTCTAAGTCTCACAACTACGTCCATGACTTCCATCACTATTATCTTCATAAGGGCAAGGATAGGATAATGAGTGACTACTGGTATTGAACACACTTAAGAAAAACAGTTGGGGCTGGATAGAGGGCTCAGTGGTTAAGAGCACTTGTTGCTCTTGCAGAAGAGCTAGGTCCAATTCACAGTACCCACATGGCAGCTTGTAATTGTAATTGTCTGTAATTCCAGTCCCAAGGGATCCAGAGCCTGCTTCTGACTTTCATGGGCACCAGGCATACAAAGGCATATACATATACCTACAAGCAAAATACTCAAACACATAAAATAATAACTCCAGCCAGTTACGATGGTGCACATGTTTAATCCCAGCACTTGGGAGAGGCAGGTGGATCTCTCTGAGTTCCAGAACAGCCAGAGCTGTTACACAAAGAAACTCTGTCTCAAAAAACCAAGAATAAAATAATAGTTCTAAAAGAAAAATGAGAAAAAAATGAAACACAACCAAAGGAAGTATGAAGCTACAACTATTTCTGTTAGTCACCTTTCTGTGTTCTGACACTAGGAGCCGCAGCTGCATTTCGATTTCATTGCTTGTGACTGAGGCATCAATTGTGGATGCACACAGAGGTGGGAAGGGAGGGAGGGACGTGGTAGCACCTGGAGCACACACAGACTTAATTGCTTCTTCACTCATGGGTTTCCACTTGGATTCATCATTCAAGTCAAATATGCAAGTTTCTACTGCATCTGAGGGTTGACAGTTTCCCAGGAACATCTGATGATTGAAAACACAACCAATTGTTCGGTAGGGGTACAATGGTTTGGGCTGTTCAGCAAGTGGAGGTCCTTCAGGATTAGTAGGCTTGTGGATGTACCTAAAAGACATCATGATTTTATACAATGAGAATTTTCAAACTATAAAGGCAGTTATCCTACTAAGGAAAAAAACAAAAACAAAGCTGTAATTACTTGCCAGAACTCAAGTCTGGCCTTTGTTTTTACTTTCTGTATCTTCACAATCTGATTACTCTGTGTGTTTACTCACTCGCTCACACTTCTGCAAGTGAAGCTGATACTGCGCCGCTGTCTCTATAGCGATCCACTTTTTTCAAGATGGGGTCTTTCCCTGAACCCAGAGCTCACAGTTCTGAATAGACTAGATGGTCACTGAATCCCCAGGATTCTCCTGTCTCCCAACTCACAGCTCCGGGGCTTCTAGCACATGCCCACACTAGGCTTTTGCATGAGTTCTGAAGATCTGAACTCACGCTCACATAGCAAGCGCTCCACTGAACTGTCTCCCAGCCAATTTACTCTGCCTTATCTACATAATACACCTTAAAAAAAAAAAAAAAATAAGCCGGGCGGTGGTGGCGCACGCCTTTAATCCCAGCACTTGGGAGGCAGAGGCAGGCGGATCTCTGTGAGTTCGAGGCCAGCCTGGGCTACCAAGTGAGCTCCAGGAAAGGCGCAAAGCTACACAGAGAAACCCTGTCTCGAAAAACCAAAAAAAAAAAATAAATAAAAAATAAAAAAAAAATAAAAACTTTACTGAGCTCAGAGTTATAGAACACCCTGGTCTACAGAGTGAGTTCTACAATAGCAAAGGTTACACAGAGAAACCCTGTCTCAAAAACAAAACAAAAACCAACTTTATATTTTTTTTAAACAATAGAAAATATTCTAAGTTGGGCGGCGGTGGTGGTGGTGGTGGTGGTGGTGGTGGTGACAGCAGCGGCGGAAGTGGACCACACCTTTAATCCTAGAACTTGGGAGGCAGATTTCTATGAGTTCAAGGCTAGCCTAGTCTACACAAAGCAAGTTCCAGGACAGCCAAGGCTACACAGAGAAACTGTCTCAAAAAATTTTTAAAATAATTAAACAAAAGAAAGAAGAATAGTTCATTGCCTATGGTGAAGATCAAGAAAGTTTATCCCAGAAAGCATCATAATTAAAATAATTTAACTGTATATTATTTTGTATGACTACCTAAAAAATTATATATACAATACTATAATATCATGATAGTAAAGAATATTTTAGAAGTACATAGTATTTTCTTAAAGGTCATTTACTTAGCTACCTTAAGTAAGAAAGCCTACAATAACTAAAATTATAAACACGTACTTTTGAGTATCATCCTAACAAACAAAACTTCTGTAATTTCAAGATGGCTCAGTGGATAAAGATGCTAGCTGCCAAGCTTCCTGACCTCCTGACCTGAGTTTTAGCTTCAGGATCCACATGGTGGAAGAAATCAGTTCTGTAAGTTGTCCTCTGACTCCCAGTACACTAAGTAAATAAACAAATAAATGCAAGGCCTTGGGTTTGATCCCCAGCCCAGTTATACCTATCATCATGTATGATGTACATGTGTGAGCACACACATGCTATGGTAACCCAAGTGGAGTCAGAGGACAACCGTTTGGACTCAACTCACTGGCCCTGGACCTGCATTTTACTACCCTTGTAAACGTAGTTGACTAACCTGTGCCCTGTTAAACTCTCCCAAAACGTGATGGTCCCGTCAGTCCCACAAGTCATAACCCATGCGTGAGGTGCTCCCTTTGCCTTGGTCCCGACACAGACAAAAGCCTCCAGTCCA
Organism: Peromyscus attwateri; assembly: GCA_902168425.1. Taxonomy (NCBI): domain Eukaryota; kingdom Metazoa; phylum Chordata; class Mammalia; order Rodentia; family Cricetidae; genus Peromyscus; species Peromyscus attwateri. Next base: position 17,002 of record CABHPP010108324.1, read on the forward strand.
TATCCAAGAAGAAGGCTGCACAGCAGGTTAGCGTGGTCTTCACAATCACCCTGGAAGGTAAGTCAAGGAAGATTAGTAGGTATTCACAGCTCCATTAAATACCGAAACAAAAACTACAATAGAAGGTTCAAGTTCAACCACTAGTCCAGCGTTAATCTAAAACAAGGAGAACATATGCTACTGTGAAAGGCTCTAAATTACAAGGAACATTGACATAAGCACAGTGGGCCATCTAATCCCAGGCTGGATCTTAGCTGCTGTGTATCTAGTTCATTAGAATTTCTGTTGCTACTGGATTAGGGCCAACAATGAATTTTCACATATAAGTTATATTTATTTGTTTGTTTTGCTTTGATTTCTTGTTTTTCAAGACAGGGTCTCTCTACATAGCCCTGGATGTCCTGGAATTCACTATGTAGATCATGCTGGCTTTGAACTCACAGCAATTCACCTGCCTCAGCCTCCCAAGTGCTGGGATTAATGGCATGGGCCAACACCACCTGGCTTTATAAGTTGGATTTTAATTCTATTTGATAACTTTCCTAAAACACATTTTATGACAAGAATAATTAGTTTGGGTTAATCATATGACCATAGTGGCAGGCACAGAATTTACCAACCCTAAGGTATAACTTAGTCAAACTTTGGTTAATTGCTTAACTTTTATGACTGCTGGGTCCCATGGAGACCTAGGAAGGGTGTTATCTGGTATGTACTTGATACCTGCTCCTTTGAATTATGTGAATTTTAACAGATGACACTGGTTTAGTGAGTACTGCCTCATTAAATCTGCTTTGAAATAATTACAAAGCTGGGACCAACCCTTTTGTGTTTATGGGATCCTTCTAAGCATTTTCGGTACTTTGCTTTAGTTATTAAGCTACATGAACTGAGTAAACATTAGTATATACAATTCACTTGAGAGTTTTCATAAAGTTTAAGTTTTTTATGAGTTGCAACTAAATTCTTTTTGGGGGGAAGAATACATACTAAAATAAGCCCTAAATTTGGAAACCTTTAGAAATAAGGTGGGTAGAACGCATTCATTGGCTGAGTTTCTCATTTTGTGGGTTTGGCAATAAGGCGCATAACTTTATTCCAAGCACTCAGGGACAGAGGCAGGTGGATCTCTGTGAGTTTGAGACCAGCCTGGTCTACAGAGCAAGTTCCAGGCCAGCCAGGACTACACAGAGAGACCCTGTATCAAAAACACCACAAAACAAACAAAAATAAAAACAAGAACTAACCTTTCCAACTGACAAATCACCTCCCACTCAAATGTTTCTTCTGCTGTATGAACTGTCCTTTGTGACTGTGCGCTCAATTTACACAACCATGAACAAAACTACTACAAACAGCACAGGTGAAAGAAGCCTGTCTTTGCCAGTTGCACTGACAATAAATGTTAAAGCAGTCTTACTTATTTCCTCACTAGATTAGCAACAGTTTTAAAGGAGATTAAGAATCATCCCATAATCTAAGTTAAATTACTGAAACCATTCCAAGTTTAGTATCAGGAGCTGGAGAGATGGCTCAGCAGTTAAGAGCACGGGTTGCTATTCAGAGGACCTGGGTTTCCCAGCACCCACATGGTGACTCCATCCTAACTCCAGTTCCAGGGGATTTGATGCCCTCTTCTGGCCTCTGTAAGTACTGCATACATGTCATGCATTCAAAACACCAATACACATAAAATAAAAATATATAGTTTTCTTGTAAAGTTTAATATCAAATTTATACAAGTTACTAAATACAATTCTGTTTAAAACTAAAGAAAAATGCAAACCACTAAATCCAATAATTTTTTTCATAATTATTCTGTTTATAGATTTTGTTTTGTTTTTTGGAGACAAGGTTTTGTGTGTACCCCTGACTGTCCTGGAACTCACTCTGTAGACTAGGCTGGCCTCGAACTCAGAGATCTGCCCGCTTCTGCCTCCCAAGTACTGGGATTAATGGCCTGCACCACTACCCCCCAAGCTAAGATTTTTGTTCTTTTTTGAGATACAGTCTCACTATGTAGCCTTGATTTGACCTGGAGCTTGCTATGTACACTAGGCTGGCCTCATAGTCAGAGAACAACCTCCCTCTGCCTTTGTACACCACTACCTCCAGATGTTCTGTTCTTGAGATAGGATCTCACTACATAGCACAGGCTGGCCTGGAGCTTTCTGTTGTCCAGATTGGCCTTGAACCCGTGATCTTTTGCCCCAGCCTCCCAAATGCTGGAATTACAGGCATAAGCCAACACATTTAACTCTATGACTTTGTTTCTGACAAGTAGGTATGAGTCTCTATCATAAAGGAACAAACAACATTCTATTAAATAAGAAATTCCATACAAAAATAAAGATGGTAAGTTTTAAGTGCTGATTGTAAATGTCAGATAATAGAGGTAAGATTTGACTTGTTCAAGTTGATAATATGTACATATTCAAGGAAACTCTATGCTCTAAATTAAGAATACTTATGATAACGAGTATCACCATTTGTTATGTGTATACCGTACCTTGTTTCTACAGAGAAAAGCCAGCAGAGTGCACCACTGCTCCTGTTTGCCGCCTCCTCCGATAACAGGGGCTCGTTCGTAACCAAGGACATTAACAAACCGTGCTGCTTGCCTCGGAGTATCCAGCAGCCGTCCAGCTCGAAGTGGTTTGACATAGGAACAGACTGGTCTATTTATCCCGTTCTCATCCTGGAGGAAGAAGGGGAAAACATTAGCTGCAACACCATGTTAGTCATCCCAAGTGTCACATCTTTGTATTATCCTGTAGATAATTCTGGACACCATTTATTGAGTGTATACTTTTTATTTAGCGCTAGGCTACTAATGGTTGACTAACATCTTTTAAAATTGTTATAAAGTCTATTTTATTCTCATCTCATAAATGAGACAAACTATAGCTATTATACAATGGAGCCAGGATTATGTTTTGTTTTGTTTTTTAAAGACAAGGGTTTCTCTGTGTAGCCCTAGCTGTCCTGGAACTCACTCTGTAGACCAGGCGGGTCTCAAACTCAGAGATGTCCTGCCTCTGCCTCCTGAGTGCTAGGATCAAAGGTGTGTGCTGGAACCAGGATTTTTAAAGCCTAAACTGTCTGACATCAAAGCCTGTAGTAGTTAAGAACTGCTCTGAAAAGGAGTCAGCAGACAGATAAAGGAAGGGAAGGACATCTAAATCTAAACTGAAATAACCTTTTGTATTACCACACAGAACTTTATATACAGACAAAATATTTGACTGATTAATGATAGTCAATTGAAAGCAGAATTTTAAAAACTATTTAGAAAAATGTTATATATTCTAAACACAGGATGCAGCTTTTGAATTTTTTTTTTTTTTTTTTTTTTAAAGACGTGGTCTCGGCTGGCCTAGAACTACATAGAGTGAGCTGGCCTTGAACTCATAAATCCGCCAGCTTTTGCCTCTCAAGTATTGGGAGTAAAGGTGTGTGCTACCACAACCCAAAGGGAGCGCATGTTAATAATTGTGCTGAGGACTACTAAGAATACAAAGCTTGCCAGGCGTTGGTGGCGCATGCCTTTAATCGCAGCACTCGGGAGGCAGAGCCAGGCGGATCTCTGTGAGTGCGAGGCCAGCCTGGGCTACCAAGTGAGCTCCAGGAAAGGCGCAAAGCTACACAGAGAAACCCTGTCTCGAAAAAAAAACAAACAACAAAAAAAAAACCAAAAAAACAAAAACAAAAAAAAAAAACAAAAAAAAACAAAAGCTCTCTGACAACCGCCTACTACCATGTTTTTAGAATTGGTATTAACAAAGCTTACATTTTTCTTAACATTTTGATTACTAATACAGCCAAGTAAAGGAGCCACTGGTGATTAAAACTTTGGAGATGATGCAAAATGCTCTGATGGAACAAAACCTAACTCAGGCAATAGAAACACTACTGCTCAATTTTTAGAACCACTAATGTATTTCTACACAGCACTACTCCAGTACAATCCCATACCTTAGCAAGGATAACACTATATAAAGTTAGAAGTAATTTTTCTCCTTCTCACCAATGCTAATTTAGGACTCTTTTTTTTCTTTTTTTTTTTTTGGTTTTTCAAGACAGGGTTTCTCTGTGTAGTTTGGTGCCTGTCCTGGATCTCACTCTGTAGACCAGGCTGGCCTTGAACTCACAGAGATCCGCCTGGCTCTGCCTCCCAAGTGCTGGGATTAAAGGCATGTGCCACCACCGCCCAGCTGCTAATTTAGGATTCTTATTCCCAAACTTCCTATTTAGAAATGAAGCCATTTGTAGTTTGTCCAAATGATTAGGGAGTGCAGGATATATATATGAATGCATACATCTGAGACACTCATGTCAAAATAATCTAACACTGTACAGGAGCTCAACATATAAAAACTATTTGATCTATTCCTCAGACGCTATACTTATATATTAAATAGAAACTATACCTTACATTTTAATCTCTAGACTAGTAATTTGCAGCATGTAATATTTCTTAACACTGGGTAGCCACAGCTCCAGTGTGTCACCTGACTGCAAGGTAAACAACTGATATCCCTTAGTGTATTATGTTGCTAAGCCACAAGAGGGCAGGTCAGCTGTATTAACGGCACTTTCAACCTAACAACATGTTCACAAACATGAAACTGCACCATGAGTCAAGGTGCATCTAGGTGAAATTATGCAGTTAAACATCCCTGGTCTTTGGCTTAGAAATATTGGTTATACACAATTAATGCACTTAGTATTGCTTTAAAAACAGTTTGTGTATTAGTTTTACTACTGTGTGTATATGATGCCCCAATGCAGGTGTGAAGGTCAGAGAACAACTCTGTGGAGTTGGTTCTTCCTTCTACCTTTATATGAGTTCCAGGGACTGAACTCAGGTCGCCAGCTCGCACAGCGAACGCTTTCCTTGCTGCGCCATCCCAATGGCACTTACTACTGTTTTTTGCTTTGTTCTGTAAACAAAACTAACACAATGTATGTCCAGAGCCCCTGTTCTGTACACAGAGTTCAAGTTGATTAAGCCATAAAGTATCCAAATGTTTAATCAATTTTAAGTATCATAAAAAAGGAATATTCCAAGTTAATAAAGATTGTATTATGTCATTGACCTAGCGAATAAAAGATAACTACTTTAGAAATAAATATTCATTTGTGTTATGAAAATATTTTTCTATGCAAATTAAATATTTACAGCACTACATCTCAAATACAGGGATGAAACTTTTCTAACATAATTTACAAACCTGTGCAAAAATCTTTACCAGCCGTGAGTTGTGTGAAGGTCGAATTTGCAAATACTCTCTCCACCACTGCTTAGCATAGACCAGAAATAATCGTTCTTTCTCTGCTGTTTTCTGACGTTCCAAGGCAAGCTTGAAATAAAAAAATTCAATTTCCTAAATTACTGGAACAATCTATTGTTCTCCATCCCTGCTACCATGTCAACTTGACCTAACACTAACTTATCTGCAAACAACTCAACATTTCCCGGATTTGATAACCACATCAATAATCCATACAATAATCCAAGTGATCTTTCCCTGCACACAACGGAAGTTTTTAAATAATAAAACAGATCAATCACCTACCATACTGAAAACGACCTGCCTGAGTTTATTCTCACTCTGGCCCTGCCTCATTTTCTCTCTCTCCCATCCATACAAGCCTTTTGTTTAAGCCTTTAGCTCCCACTACACGGAACATAGAGGCCCAATTTTGGAATTACTACTACTAACGTTCTTGCAGTTCAGACAGCTCTCTACCCTAGACATCTGACCTCAATTGGCCTCCCAGTAACCATTCTATCACCTATCACCCTGTAGTAAGTTTTCCATTAACACCTTCTGTTTCTGGCATTTTGTTTACTGTCCCCAGACTCCTAAAAAAAAGCTGCTGTAAGCCATGCTTTTAATCCCAGCACTCAGGAGGCAGAGGCAGGAAGAACTCTGTGAATTCAAGGCCAGCCTTGTCTACATAGTAAGTTCCAGGCCAGCCACAGCTACATAAAAGAGAGACCCTGTCTTTAAAAAAAAAAAAAGTGCTACCTGTGCACTGTTATGTCCCCAGCACATGGTACCTGGTCTCCTCCCAGGCCTTTTTTTTTTTTTTCTCAAACTTACATGTATGTGTAGGTGTGTGGATGCAAGTGCCCACAGAGGCCAAGAGTGACTGGATCCCCTGGAGTTAGAGTTGCAGGCAGTTTTTAGCATCTGTTTAAGACTAGTAAGCATTCCTGACTAAAATTTTAAGAATAAGACCAGTGAGGTGGCTCAGGGTGTTAAAGGAGCTTGTCACGTAAGCCTGCTGACCTGAGTTTGATCCCCAGAATGCACGTAAAGGTAGGAGAGAGTCAACTCCACAAAGTAGTCCTCTGGCCTCCACATAAGCACCATGGCACATGTGCCCCCACCCCCATTAAGTGCACACACAATAATACATAAAATTTAAAAAATGAGGGTTGGGGATTTAGCTCAGTGGTAGAGCGCTTGCCTAGCAAGCACAAGGCCCTGGGTTCGATGCTCAGCTAAAAAAAAAAAATTTTTTAAAAATGTTTACAAAGAATGTGATTTTTAAAAGGAAGTCTGGGAATTAGACATTTCATATATGTATATATGTGTGTATACATATGTATATATACATATATACATACACACATATGTATGAAACAGAATAAGCTATCACTAAAAATGACTGTTACCACAGAAAAATGACAAAATATAAAATGTCAAGGTCTGGAGAGATGGCTCTGGTTAAGAGCACTGGCTGCTCTTCCAGAGGACCTGGGTTTCATTCTTAGCACCCACATTGAGTGGCTCACAGCCACCTTTAACTTCAACTTCAGAGGGCTATAACCTTCTCATCTAGATTCTTTGGGCATCCACACAACATGCATGCACATACACCAACACAGACACACACATATAAAGAAAATAAATATCTAAAAGTAAATAAGTACATAAAACAATGTTAGGTTTAAAAAGAACCTAGCTGGGCGGCGTTGGCACACACCTTTAACCCCAGCACTCTGGAGGCAGAGCCAGGTGGATCTCTATGAGTTCAAGGCCAGCCTGGTCTACAGAGCGAGATCCAGGACTGGCACCAACTACACAGAAAAACCCTGTCTCAAAAAAAACAAAGAAGAACCTGACATTTGTAGTGGCACAGGCCTTTAATTCTAGCACATGGGAGGCAGAAGCAGGTAGATCTCTGTGAGGTTCAGGCCAGCCAAGGCTACACAGTGAGAGCCTGTGTCAAAAAAATGGTGAAACCACGGGTCTGGGCATGACACTCAGTAGTATAAGATGTACATAATTCATGAACCCCTGGATTCAATTCCCAACTCAAAAACAACAAACTTTGAGCCCAGGCACTCTTGTCTCAAAACAACAACAACAACAAAACCCCAACAAAATAAATTGTAATTAAAATAATTATTGGGGCAGTGGTGGCATACACCTTTAATCCCAGCACTTGAGAGGCAGAGAAAGGGGGATCTCTCTGAGTTCAAGACCAACCTAGTCTACAGAGTGAGTTCCAGGACAGCTAGGGCTACACAGAGAAACCTTGTCTTAAATTTAAAAAAAAAAAAAAAAATCAAATAATTTGTTTATATATCATATGGCTTTATAAATAACATATACACACACATACACAATAATAAATAAATAAAAATTTAAAGGGCTATGGCTATTATTCAGTGGCATAGTGCTTGTCTACCATTTGTAAAGCCCTCAGTTCAATCCCTAGTATAGCAAATAGGTAAAATATATTTCTTAAAGTAAAAGAGCAATAAAACTAAGAGATAACAAGACTATATTGCCTAGCATGTTGCAAGGCCATGGGTTTGTGCCCAGTACCACAGAGTGGGTGGTTGGGAGGAAAGAAGGGGAGAGGGAGAAAGTACAACTCCAAGACTAGAGTACACAGTCAAGGAGAATTATTCCACAAGAACGCAGAGCCACAGCTGCAACTGGGGACCAAGGACACAGAAATCCAACTCAAGGGACTGAGAAATCTGGTGATCTCACAAAACACAGGTAGTCACTGCTGAGACCCGACAGTATAGTTAGGAGAGTACAGGGACCGAGCAGCCGAGTCTCAGACCAGTGTATGAATGCCTGTCCAACGGATCTCTGAGAGGGGCAAGGTCCATGGAGGCCCTCTCTCACTTGGCAAAGACCAGTGGACTCTGGGGCAGCGCAGGACACTGCTGGATTCACAGGGCTTGCAGGCTCTTTTCTCTTTCATTATTCTGTTGATTCTTTTGGTGGTTTTTAGTTTCACTTTGTCAGTCACACATGTGACAGCTGTAATTTTCCCTGGAAATTCTGTTTTCTCAAATGTTTTCCCCTAAGACTTGGCAGGAGGCTAATGCTTCTCAAATTTCTTATCTGGAATTACTAACTGCAATTCCTAACCCTGAGAACTTTTCTGACTCAATATAGGAAAAAATGCAATGTAAAATGTGGGATGGATAGATCAACCTTAACCATCCACAAGAGCTTATATTGGTGGAAGAAGAATGGTATGGTGGAATGGGAAGAGTGCCTTATCAAAGTCTACCTTTTACAGAGAGACTGAGACAAGTAGGACCCTCTTATAGGCCAAAGAACAATATAAAAGCATATCCTTTTTTTTTTTTTTTTTTTTTTCTGAGACAAGGTTTCTCTGTGTAGCCTTGGCTATCCTGGAACTCGCTCTGTAGACCAGGCTAGACTCGAACTCAGAGATCCACCTGTCTCTGCTTCCTGAGTGCTGGGATTAAAGGTGTGAGCCACCACAGACCAGCATAAAGGTATATCTTACAGATATGAAAACATTTTTCAGGTTCAAATATTGTTGTCCTTAGAGCAATGTACCTATGGCTACAACCTTTTAACTTTTTAAAGCAAGCAGCTGCCAGCTGGCATAAGTGCAGCAAGAGCAGATGTGCCTAGCTCGGTATTTAGTTTTAAGCCTGCAAAAGTGCTGAACTCGAAGTCCAGAATGAAGTTATTATGTAGGGGATGGAAAAATGTGTTTAGGGAAGCATAAAGGGGAACATATGATGACTACGAAGTAATTCTTAGAAGTCAAAAACAGAAACTAATAATAGAACTGTTTATGTAAGCCTGGTAGCACAAGCTCCGTTAAAGGATAAATAGATGGCTCAAGATATTCGGGGCCACTTGTGTGCAATCCATCTGGTGGTCAGATTTTTCCTTGTGCTCCTTCCTGTCTCAGGACCTGAACTCGAGCCAAGGCTGGACCCTAGCAGGAGAGAAAGCCTCCCCAAGCATTCTACAGAGGAATTACACAAAGACCAAGCTCTCAGTAAATGTTTATGAAATGAAGATGGCTCCGCAGGCCAAGGTGTCCACCCTCAAAGTCTAAGGACCTGAGCTTGATCCCCAGGACCTGCATGGTGCAATGACAGCGTCCACTCCTGAAAGTCACACAGCAGCACAGCCCCACCCCCAGTGCACACAAACACATGCAAATGCGATAAAGCTTTTTTACATACCGACCCATGATGCTACTCCATACCCCTTCAACTTTGTGACTCTTTCCCGGTCACACTTCTAGTCCTGGAGTTTGATCAAACCCGGGGCCTTGTACATGCTTAACAAGCACTACCACTGAGCTACATCACCAGCCCCAGCTTTTTTCTTTCTTTCTTTCTTTTTTTTTTTGTTTTTTGAGACAGGGTTTCTCTGTGTTGTTTTGGTGCCTATCCTGGATCTCGCTCTGTATACCAGGCTGGCCTTGAACTCACAGAGATCTGCCTGGCTCTGCCTCCTCCTGAGTGCTGGGATTAAAGCCTGGCAGCCCCAGCTTGCTAGTTCTTTCCCTATCCCTCTGGTTAATTTTATAGTACACATCTGAACAGGAATGTTATTTTTTTTCTAAAAAGAAAATACTTTCTGGGGTAAATACTTCCTACAACTAAAGCAAATGTACAAAGAAGAGAAACTGACTTACCTGTGTGTTCACTACTTCTTGAGATAGTGTTTGGTTGAGTGGTGGGTACATCTCAAGTTTTATGTTTAAAATTCCCACAGAAACTTTAGATTCTGTGCCTATAAATACAAATAAATAGTTAAAACTCTACTTAAACTATTTAAGACATAGGACTTTCAGGACTATGTGTATTTTGTCAATCAAAGTATAACCAAAATACTTTAGGAGTAAGGTGCTTTATCACCTAAGTAGAATGATAATACTCAACATTACATTTAATATTCATATTTAAAATGATTGAAAGTTTTTAAAATGAACCAAATAAAAAAAATTTTAACTAAAGCACATACTTAATTATAACATTAAACATATTCTTAGCTTTCTAAAAAAAATTTAAGGAACTTTTCTGACCTCATGGATTTGGAATTCTTAAATTTATATTTTTTTCATATTTTTGGAATTTGTTAATGCTTTTTTAAAAAATTTATTTAGCTTTATTTTATGTGCATTGGTGGGAAGGTATCAGATCCCCTGGAACTGGAGTTACAGACAGTTGTAAGCTGCCATGTGGGTGCTGGGAATTGAATCCAGGTCCTCTGGAAGAACAGCCAGTGCTATTAACCAATGAGCCATCTCTCCAGCCCCTTAAATTTGTATCTTTAAGTATATAATTCCAACTAGATTTTACATTAAGTACAAAACCAAAGCAACTGTTAAGACTGTCTCCATGACAAGAAAGTATTCAAACTTTTTAACAGATACAGTAATTCTGTTTACCCTTTCTCATCACATTGCGTTTTGGACCCATGATATATATGACTATTTAATACTTGTTAAGCAAATCAGTATATACTTATTTCCAGGTCATTGTTAGGATTACCATGTTAGGCCTACTTTTGTTGTGTGATTTTGAATTTTTTATTTTACAGTTATGAGTGCTTGCAGGAATATCTATTCTATATTGCACCTTATGCATGCAGTGCCCTTGGAGACCAGATCCCCAGAGACTGCAGTTAACTAACAATCACTAGTGAGCCACTATGTAGATGCTGTATACTGAACGTGGGTCCTCTAGAAACGCAGCCAGTGCTCTCAACCACTGAGCCATCTCTCCAGGCCCAGGCCTATTTGTGAAGACAAAAGACCGGAAATCACTTTGTAAAACAAACCTCATGTGTAAATAGAACTTTAGTTCTTTTTTATTTAGCTTTCTTTCTTTCCTCTGTATGTGTGCTTGCTCATGCATATGTGTGTAGATGGCCTTGCCCATTCACATGAGTGTGGAGCCCAGAGGCTGATGCCGGGTCCCTTCCACTACTGCCCTCAGCCTTAGCTTTTGAGACAAAGTTCCTCACTGAACCTGGAGCTCACCAACTAGCTGGACTGGCTGGGCAGTGAGTTCCCAGGATTTGCATGTCTCCACTGCCATCAAGAGCTGGGGTTCCAGATGCATGCCACCATGCCCAGCTTTGTATGTGGGCGCTGGGGATAGAACTCAGTTCCTCATGCCTGTGCAGCATCTTAACCACTGAGCCATCATGTAGTCCCAAGTTTAACTTGTATGGATAAGCTGTAATATTAATGCAATTCCATTTTATGTTATAGATAAAACATTAGTAGCTTTTGTTTTCCTCAGTTTATGAGCTAATATATACTACATAGTAGGCAGTATGCAAAATCCAAGGAAGTAATAATGTACAACCTCTGTCCTTTACTATTCATTGCTACTGACGATGAACAAGCTAGCAACCCTTTCAGATTTCACTTGTCCACTGTAAGGGACTAGAGAAACATCTATCTACTCATTCATCAATAACCATTGGTATGAAGCTGGCACGGTGGTACACGCCAATAATCCCAGCATGAGGCAGGCCAACTGTTCTATATGGAGAACTCATTCCAGCCATAATCAAAAACAAAATAACCCATAACCTACCCCTAAGAACCACTGTAGTGATGGGGATATGCTGTACTCTAGGGCACATCAGGAGAAGCTTATGCATACATGTACTCATGTGTTTAAAAGAATCCTGGTTTTCGTTATAACTTTATATTTATTTAACAAAAAAAAAAAAAATGTTGAGGGCTGGGGAGATGGCTCAGAGGTTAAGAGCACTGGCTGCTGATCCAGAGGACCTGAGTTCAATTCCCAGTAACTACATGGTGGCTCACAACCATCTGTAGTAAGATCTGGTGCCCTCTTCTGGCCTGCAGGCATACATACAGGCAGAACACTGTATACATAATAAAATAAATAAATCTTTAAAAAAAAAAATGTTGAACCTCCAAAATTTCTATTCATTTTCCAGGAAAAAAAAAATTCCTTAAGATAAGCCAGACTGACTTTGAAGAACTATGGTGCATTGTTCTTCCAGATATTCCTGAGACAACTTACTACTGAAATTCTGATTAAACACTGTTTTACAGGTCTTTCTCCTGTAAAGCCCTTTTGTATAAATAAAATGTATTTACAAACAGTATTTATAAAAAGGTAAGAGTGCCACTAATCATCATACCTACACCCATAAGTTCCACAGTCAGACTGGTCACTCCATTTTCTGAGCCCAAAACTGATCTCCATTCCAGAAAATAGGATGCCACTAAAGTGGTCTCACCAAATATGTCTGTTTTGATCAGCACCATGTGAATTGGATCACTTATTGATAACATTGTTGTTGAATCAGCCATTCTAGTTCCATCACCTAGCAACACAAACCGAAGACAAAATACACGTATTATGTATTACTTAGGAACACAGAATCATTTTACAAGCTGAGGGTGTAGCTAAATGGTAGTAATTACCTAGCATGCCCGAAGCCTTTGGTTCCATACCCAGTACCACATGTGCACACGCGTGCATGCGAGCACGAGCACACACACACACACACACACACACACACACACACTTACTGAAAAGTATACTACATAAGCTTACATACAATGAAATAATTTGGTGAGGTCTCTGAAAGTATGCCAGAATCTGGGGGAAAAATATCCCATTTCAATGACTGATATTTGAGAGGACTAGCAGAGTATGACGACTTATTTAGAAGTTATTTAGTTATGTTACTTACTGTAGTCAATTCTTCCTGATCCATGAAAATTCTATTTTTGAAAAGAATTTATTATATTATATAAAACTACAAAGAAAAGGCCATCAGCTAGGTGAGGTGTACACACCTCCAATCCCAGCACTCTGAAAGTAGAGGTGGTATGATCCGTGAGTTCAAGGCCTGTCAGAGTACTTAGTGAGACCCATCTCAAAAAAAGCACATACACACCAAAAAGAGAACCCTAAAACTCCAGGGGGCTGCACAGATGGCTCAGTGACTAAGAGCACTTGTTCTTGCAGAGCCTGCGTGTTCAATTCCCAGCACCGACGTGGCCACTCACAGCCCTCTGTAACTCCAGTTCCAGGGGATCTCATGCCCTCTGCCGGCCTCTGTGGGCACTGCACATCATATATTGTGCACAAATGCACATATATGCAGGCACAACGCCCATACACATAAAATAAAATTACAAAACCCTACCACATGTCAACATTAATCCTCAAATTACATTCTACAACTCCAGAAATTATCACAGTATTATCTATATAAAACTGCAAGAGCCAGGGGCCAAGATAGTTGCTATAGTACATGCTGCACAACCAAGAGGACCAATGGTCAGAACCTTAGAACTCACATTAATGCCAGATGTTCAATCCGCCTACCTCTGTCTCCAAGTGATGGGATTAAAGGCATGCGCCACAACTGCCCAACTAATTAACATTTTTTAAAAGTCTTCATGTGTGTGTGTGTGGGGGGGTGTATGCATTAACATTTTCTTCCTTTCTCTCTCTCTTTTTGTTTTTTTAAGACAGAGTTTCTCTGTGTAGTCCTGGCAGTCCTTGAAACCCTAGACCAGGCTGGCCTAGAACTCAGAGATCCATCTGCCTCTGCCTCCCAAGGGCTGGGATTAAAGGCGTGAGCCACCACACTAGCCTCCCTTTAAAAATGTTAATGGTCTACAGAGTGAGTTCCAGGACAGCCAAGACTACACAGAGAAACTTTGTCTTGAAAAACAAAACAAAAAAAAAACCCAAACAAACAAACATTTTTATGGGGAGAAAAAAAAAATCTCAAAAGGACTGGGGTTTAGCTCAGTTTGTAGAGTGCTCATCTATTATGGACATGGCCTTGGGTTTGACCTCAGCCTCAGATAAACCATGTCTGTTGGCACACACCAGAACTCAAGCACTAGAGGGTGTAGGCAGGAGAGTCAGAAGTTCAGGGCCTCCCTCAGCTATACACTGAGTTCAAGGACGCCTGTGCTATTTGAGACCCTAGCTCATAAAAACAATGGAAATGGTAAAAAACTCTGAGGCATCTTTTAAAGGCACTAAATTATTTAGGCAGACTTCTGCAATTTTGCTTGCTTTATGGCTTTAGGTTGATAAGTAAAATGTATCTAATGCATTGATACATTATATAAACTTTTGACTTTTTTTTAAATGTGTGGTATTTTTGAGACATGGTCTCGCCAGGCAGTGGTGGCGCACTCCTTTAATCCCAGCACTTGAGAGGCAGAGGCAGGCAGATCTTTGTGAGTTCGAGGCCAGCCTGGTCTACAGAGCAAGATCCAGGACAGGCACCAAAACTACACAGAGAAACCCTGTCTCGAAAAACCAAAAAAAAAAAAAAGACATTGTCTCACTATGTAGCTCAGGCTGGCCTCCAACTTGAAATCCTCCTGTCTTAGCTCCCTCTTCCTGCTAAAACTGGCCATATGATAGGATTATAAGGATTATAAACATGAACCATCACAACCAGATTCAAACTTAGACTATTAAGTTTCAAAACTAGGTGTGGTGGCACATACTTGTAATTCTAGTACTTGAAGGTACAAAAGACTATGTACATGATAGATATAAGCAATTAACTAAAAAAAAAAAAAAAAAAAAAAAAAAGGAAGAAAGAAAAAAGAAAAAAATCAATTAACACAGAAAAAAGATTAAGAGAAAATTAGTGAATAGAACAAGAAGCAGGTAAGAACTCATTTAAATAAGAACTAGTACTAGGGAGTTAAAACTGAACAAAAAACTGGAGATACTCATCTACCACAATCAATCTGTCCTCCCCCACCCCCAAGGTCTCACTAGGCAACTCAGAGCTCTGACTGCCTCTGTGCCCTGAGTGATGAGATTCAAAGTGGAGCCCCCAGGCCGGGTTCACAATCTCTCTATAGCACAGGTTGAGTAGTTGTTCTGCAACAAACAAAAAGCAAACACGTTTAATTAGGTGTCATTACTGTTTCTTACCTAAACTTTCTCTGTGAACTTCAAGCAGAAATCCGTCATGGAAATCTGGCTCACAAGCACACGGAACAGGCTTTGAGCGGAAACGTTGGTTCCGATAATGTAAACATAAAGTAAACGTCGAACAAATTTGTCCCGGTAAAGGCTCAGGTTCTTGCAGATGTTCCAAGAAAGCTTTTCCACCCAAAACCTGAAGGTAAAGATACCTCCGTGTTGGATCAACATTAGCTGCAAAGTGTAGCAACATATGAGGAAACTGCCAGATAACTGAATGAATGTGATCAAGACATTAGAAACAACTTGACAGAAACAAAGACTTTGACTAAAATAAAAAATGAATCACCCAGTTTACTATGTAGCAGAATCATTTGCATTATAGCAAGCAGAGATCTATAATATGATAGTCTTTACCGAATTTACAGACTTGCTACATTTGAGAGAATCAAAGCCAAGGTTAGGTGTACCTTTGCTTTTTAGCTGTTTATGAAGCATGAAATCACAAGCCAACTCAGATCATTATCAACTTAGTAACTGTATCTGTCAAATAATTATTTCACCACTAAACAGCAAGTACATATAGTTTGCTTTCTTTGTTTTTGGAGACAGAGTCTCTCTATATATCCTTGGCTGCCCTGGAACTCACTCTGTAGACCAGGCTGGCCTCAAACTCATAGAGATCCACCTGCCTCTGCCTCCCAAGTGCTGGGATAAAAGGCACTGTACCATCAGTTTTTATAAAACATATCATTACAACATCAGAAATCAATGCTCCTGATTTTGGATATACTATATAGTATATCTGATATATTTCACGCAAAACAGCATCTAAGTTTTAGGTTAACTAATGACAAATTTTAAGTACTTCATTTTGAAAAGAAAAACTTGAAATGTTTTCTATCAAATGCCAAACACTATAGCATGTCCATTACCAACCACAAACAAGTTTCTGTTAAAAATATATCTGTATATACATACTTTTTTTTAATGTTGACTGTTTATCAAAAGCAACAGCTTGCTTTGGAGAAGGGAGTTCTTGATCAACACTGTCCTAGAAAAGTAGAGGGAAAAAAATAAAAGTGAGGAAATAAAGATTCTAGTTAAGAGAATGGCAGTGGCTCAACAAAGCACTATAGGATTAGGCTTCTTCACAAAGCTACTCTAGGACGTAGAGCAAGAGATTAGGTCATACTGCCTCCAAAGTATTAAAAAAAAATAGAGATAAAAACAAACTAAAGCCTTTATCTGCTAGCTAATTAAAATGAAAATAAATTCCTGCATAAAAGAGATCTAACTGGTAAAAGTCTAATACAAAGGGATTCAATTGTCTTTAAATCTTGCCATCCACAATTTTTTTTTTAAAGTTTTTTATTGTTGTTGTTTTGAGACTAGGTTTCTCTGTGTAGCCCTGGCTGTCCTGGAGGTTGCCGTGCAGACCAGGCTGGCCTCGAACTCACAGAGTTCTGTCTGTCTGCCTCAAGAGTGCTGGAACTAAAGGCATGCACCACCAAGCCTGGCCTTAAAACAAACCAATACCTTAAACAAGGCTAAACTTCCTTTAATCCCTATATAACGGTTGGCTTTTGGGGATAGTGGCATTTACCTTTAATCCCAGCACTTGGGAGGCAGAGCTAGGGGGATCTCTGTGATTTCAAGGCCAGCTTTGTCTATAGAGTGAGTTCCAGGACAGCCAGAGCTATATAGTGAGACCCTGTCTCAAAAAAAACAAAACAACAACAAAAAAAAACAACCAAACAAACAAAAACATAAAAAGTAACACTCATAAAGCAGAGCCTGTTAATAGGTCAGTTTTTATAACAAATGGGTTTGCAAACCTCAAAACCCAAAAGATGACAGTGTACTAATGTGCCCAATTCTCCTGGGTATGAGTCCATCCTATTTCTAGTAGACTATTATTCCTGTATTGAGGTCACAGGTTTTCATTATTGCCTCATTTTCAAAATAAGGCCTACTTACTAAGCTCACCAGGAGACATCCCACTACTGACCTATTTGTAGAGATCTGAGGGGTTTATGCAGTCAGTTTTTTCCTTAAGGAACTGTGTAAGGGTACTTGTTTTAAACTCAGGCCTAACTGAAGAAAAGACATCTACAGAGTAACAGGCGTTGCTCCACTTCAGAGAGGGAAGTATGGTGTACACCTCCCATCTCATCAGCACTGTCTGCCAACCCATGTTGGGGCCAACTGAAAACCTTAGAAAAGGAGCTGGGGGGTGGTGGTGGTCCACTTTAATCCCAACACTCAGGAGGCAGAGGCAGGCAGGATCTCTGAGTTCAAGGCCAGCTTGATCTACAAAGCAAGTTCCAGGACAGCCAGGGATACACAAAGAAACCCTGCCTGGAAAAAGAAAAGAAAAGCAACAACAACAACCACCTGACTGAACGATATTACAGGAGCTGTAGTTTAGAGCACCTGTTGCTCTTGCAGAGGACCCAGGTTCAATTCCCAACACCCTGACTGATGGTGGTTCACTCCATTTCCAGGGGACCGAAGCCCTTCCTGACCACCAGGCATGCAAGTGGTACACAGACTCACATGCAGGCAACACAACCACACACATAATACAAGTCCTTTTTTAAAAACTAAGAAAAAAATGGAGGAGCAGTGGTAGTTCAGGGATCTCTGTTAGTAAGAGGCCAGCCTGGTCTACAGAGTGAGTTCCAGGACAGCCAGGACTATTACACAGAGGAACCTCGTCTCAAAAAACAAAAACAAAAACAAACCCTAAGGGCCGGGCGGTGGTGAATCCCACCACTCGGGAGGCAGAGGCAGGCGGATCTCTGTGAGTTCGAGGCCAGCCTGGGCTACAAAGCGAGTTCCAGGAAAGGCGCAAAACTACACAGAGAAACCCTGTCTCGAAAAAACAAAAACAAAAAAAAACCACACACACACACACACACACACACACACACACACAAAAACCCTAAGAAAAAGGGCTATTACTAGACAGAATGAAATTATAGTGGTTTTACAAATGAAGAACCCCAGGTATGGACCCTATAAACTTAGACACAGCAAATAGTCACACTTTCAATTTGTTTGCCTAAAAAATTACTCACAGTCACAAAATTCAGTTCTTTCATTACATCATCAATGATTCCTCGACGTCTAAGAGCTTTGATCAGGTCTTCTGTGGATAAATGCTGTTGATCAGGTGCCAATTCTTCTCGTATAGTCTCGGCGAGAATTTCTCTTATCCTGCCATGGACATCCATCTGTGGAGAAAACTCACAATTTACAACATTCTCAAGCTGTTAAATAAATACCACTTCTAGAGTTTTCGGCTTCTAAAACTAACGGCCAATGCCAATAAAAGTAAGCTTTTAAGAGGTGAGACTTCTGAGCAAAATACTAGAAGCAATCTGAACTGGTTGGTTATCAACTAACTACCTTTATTGCTGGTTGCCCACAAATAATTTAATGAAAACCAATCTTGAGAGGGGAAGTGGAGAGACACAAACCTGGGAGGAGGCAGACCCAAAAGCGAGTTATTTCAGCTTTCCGCTAACTCAACTTGCAACTCTAAACTTAGTTGTCAGCCTACTCCCTTGCCTATACGATGGAAAAGTGAGACACTTTTGAGGATTCGACGAAAGAAGCCAGAGACCCGGCACAAACCCTGGCGCACGAACACACCATAAAGAGGCTTTATTACTTCAGCTTACAGGCAGCAGTCGAGCGCCGCAGGTTGAAACTCGCGCTTCTTTCTCCTGGAAGCCCCGAGTGGGGTAAATGCGTTCGTTGTCCGTCATTTACGACCCTCTTACTGCAGATCGGGGTTCCTGGCTAAGAGTAACCCTGACATCTCGCCTTGGACTACTTCTACCTGGACTGGGGGAAATCGCCAGCGATCGCCTCCGTTTCCCAGCCGTCCCACACCCCGGCTGCAGAGCCCTCAGCACTCCCTGCGCGTCTCACACCCGGCCGAAGCTCGGGTCCCCACCGAGAGAGCTCGGGGCCGGTCCGCCCGCGCTCCTCACCTTGCTCAGCTGCTGGTGGATGAGCTGCTTCAGCTCCGAGGCTTTCTCCGGAGGCAGCGACATGATGCCGACTTCGGCGCCTCGCGGCCAGCCTCAGACGATGCAACCGCGGAGCCCGTCGTCCCGGGCACGCAGCATCAGTGGCGGGCGGAGCACAAAGCGCCGCGGCGGCGCGGTCGCGTCAGACCCGGCAGGGCGGGAACCCGGCTGCCGCGGCGGCACAACGAACTGTTTTCAAACGGTGCGGACTGACGGACGCCGGGGCTGTCCTCCGAGCTGCCTGAACGGCGCCGTCCGCCCCGCCGCCTCCTCGGGGATCCCCTCCCCCCCAACGTGTGGTTCCCGACGTCCTTGACCTTCGGTCCCCTTACCTACGCCCCGGGAAGCGCCGCCCGCCGCGCGCTTAAGGCCTCTATCCGCGCTGTGATCAGGCAGAGCGCCGGGCGCCCAAAGGACCCGAAGGACCCCGGCGGGTCACGTGATCCGCCTGCTGCGCTACGGAGGAGACCTCCTCTTCCTGGCCGGTGCTCGTGCTTCTCTCCCGCCCAGGGCAGTCATGTTCGTCCCCTGCGGGGATTCGGTCCCCGACCTAACGAACTTCACACTCCTGATGGTGAGTCTCCACTTGAGTTGGGCACTGTCGCCATCCCGACCCGGGAAACGCCACCGCCACCTGGCCTTAGGAGAACCGGGCTCGTGTGTCTGCTCCTGGAAGTTGTCGCTGGGGGCGACCGTCCAAATTAGCACCTTTGTCAGCGCCCTCAAGGCTTGTCTGCTAGCTGTAGCCTTCGTTGCCTGTCAGCTGTCATGTTTGTAGGTTGCAGGTGTAGTGCACATAAGTCGCGCGGGGGAAAATCCTTAAGTGTTACCCGTGAAAGTATCTTTTCAGGTAGTTTGGGTCAGTCCTGATCTAGGCCACTAACGGGCAGTTGCAGAATTGTCCTACTGTAGTCATCGTTTTTGATAATCATTCTGTTACTTTGACTGTTAGAAGAGGTGCTTGTCCCCAAAAGTTTACAGTGTAGTTAGAAAAACCTGTACATCAGTAAGAGCAATAAAGAAGAAGACAGAAAGAAGGTGGAAGGAGATACAGAAAGACGAGATCATGGACCTGAAGAAGGCTGAGAGTGGTTTGAACAAGCCTGTATTCCCAGCACTCCAAGGGTGAGGCTGGAAGACGTCTACAGACCATCCTGAAGGAGACCATGCCTCAATAAATAAACAGACCAACAAGAACAACAAAAATTGAGGAGAAGCCGGGCGGTGGTGGCGCACGCCTTTAATCCCAGCACTCGGGAGGCAGAGGCAGGCGGATCTCTGTGAGTTCGAGGCCAGCCTGGTCTCCCAAGCGAGTTCCAGGAAAGGTGCAAAGCTACACAGAGAAACCCTGTCTCAAAAAAAAAAAAATTGAGGAGAAGGGACTGGAGAAGTGGCTCAGTAATTAGAACCTGTAAGGTTCTTGCAGAGAATGGAGTTGAGTTACAGGCTCACAATGGCCTATAACTCCGACAAGGTCCCTGACACTCTTTGGGCTTCCTGGGGTACCTGCGCTCACATGAGCATGTACCCACAGACAGACACATAATTTTAAAATGTTTTTAAATTTTAAAAAGTTGACAGAAACACAAGGGGCTTTTGATGTTTTAGACAAATTGGTGACCAAAAAGATGGGGTTAGGGGTGCCCTGGAAAACGGATGCCTAAAACAGAGACTCTGTGTGCCTAGATTACTGCAAAGGATTGAGAATGACAATGTGGAGAGAGTAGTGAGGCCCAGTGACCTAGAAGGGACCAGAGGAAAATGTACTGTTTAATATAAAAGGAGAGAGATAGGTATCTCCTATTCATCAATTATCAAGCAAGTAAGTCATAAGTCGTTCATTTGGGAGTGGCAGCATATAGGTGGTCAGGTGGTTAAGCCAGTTACTAGTGAAATGGTGAAGAAGAATGCCTTTTGATGGGTGGTAAAATAAATGGGAGAAGAGAAGGTAAGGCAGAGGTTCTCAACCTGTAGGTCAGGGACCCCTTTTGGGGGGTTGAATGGCCTTTTCATAGGGGTCGCCTAAGACTATCTGAAAACACAGATATTTACATTACAATTCAGAACATTAGCAAAATTACAGTTGCAAAGTAGCAGTGAAAATATTTTAAGGTTAGGAGTCACCACAACAGGAGGAACTGTATAAAAGGGGTTGCAGCATTGGGAAGGTTGAGAACCACTAAGGTAGAGTGTATGTGTTCATGTATTCAGAGATAAAGTTCCTACTTAGACTGTAGTGGACAACAATTAGAGATTGTTAGCTTTGTAGAGGCCTGAGAAGTGGCGTGGCAGTGAGGGTGCTGTATGGCATCAAAGGACACTTTTTTTAAAGAATAAAAATACTATGGGATGGTGGTGGCACAAGCCTTTAATCCCAGCCCTCAGAAGGTGGAGGAAGGTGGATCTCTGAGTTCAAGGCCAGCCTGGTCTACAGACTGAGTTCCAGGGCTACACAGAGAAACCCTATCTCAAAAAACCAAAGAAAATTTTTTAAAAATTTAAAAAAAAAAAAAAAAAAAAAAAAGGAGGCGGAGAAAGGCCTCAGTGGTTAAGAGCACTGACTGCCCTTCCAGGGGACCCAGGTTTAATTCCCAGCACCCACATGGCAGCTCACAACTGTCTGTATTCCAGTTACAGAGGACCTGACTCCCATTGCAAAACACCAATGCTCATAAAATAAAAATAAATAATTTTCAAAAGGAATAAAAATACTGAAGTATGATTACATACCAGTGGGAATAATCCAGGAGTATAATGAGACTGATGATTCTACCCAAAAGTAGCAGAGTCATTGAGAGAATTACAGGAAGTAACCAGGAGTCTGGTGGAAAATACCAGTGAGAAGTGGGAAAATAACCAGGGAAGACTGACATCCAAATCAAGGCAGCTGCCGAAAGGATGAAAACAAGAGCCAGTTGGCTGAAGCAGGACCACAGCTGTGTTCCTTGCTTTAAAGGGACACATACATAGACTGCTGTCTGTATTTAAAAACAAAACAAACAGAGCTTCAGAAGCTGGCGCAGTGAGAGCTCTTAGAGCTCAGGCCTGAGGATCTGGCATCACTGGCACTCACATAAAAACTGTGGCCATGTTAGCCTGTAAGCCCAGCACCATGGAAGGCAGAGACAAGAAGGATCTCTGGGCTTTCCTCGACACCAGCTAGCTCTGGGTTCCATGAGAGATCCTGTCTCAGGACACCAAGACAGTAACAGCAAGGTGCCCAAACCCAACATTGTCCACTTGCTTCCATGCATATATATACAAGCACCTGTGCCCACACACTAGGCAACTGTACTTACACACGTGTGCATGTGCCACACAAAAGACAGATTTGGTAAATAAAATTATTTGTATATTGCATAATTAGGTATAGTTAGTAAAGGAAAAGAAAGAAAATTCCTGGTTTAAGCAAACAAATAATATTGCTCTTTTGTGAAATATAAAATAAGACAAGTTCAGGCAGAAATTTAGCTTTGTATGTGCTGACTTTGAGTGTTTCATAGCCACATGGTGTGTCCAGTAGATTGGAGTTCAGAAAACTTGTGTGGTATAAGTAGACATTTGGCACTTTGAAGCCATGGGGGAGTGTGTGTGTGTGTGTGTAATGTGGGGTAACAATCGCTCCAACCTCTGGAGTAAATAGTGTAACAAGCAAACTGAAAGAAGACCCAAGCCCTGGCTGTTTTCCTACCTCACAGCCCTTCCACTTGTTTTGCACAACCTTGAGAATACGGTTGTCAACTGTAGCTCTCCACTGTACCATTTTTCAGCCATTGTCACCTAAAGTAAGTCTTTCCTTGATCACCCTACTTAAAATAGCACACACACATACACTGCATTCTCCATAACACTTACTACTCTGTTTTACTGTTTATTCTTCCTTAGTGGATTGGAAACTCTGCAAGAGCAGAAAGTTTTGTTGGTTTGTTTTATTTTGTAAAAGAATCAGTGTCCTGCTGTGTGCCTAAGCATAAGCATATAGTACTTTGGCTATCTAAACTTAAAAGTGCTGTTAATTTTGGTGACTCATAGAGTAAATCTTTTTCATTTCAGCCGGCAGTATCCGTTGGAAATGTTGGCCAGCTTGCAATCGATCTGATTATTTCTACACTGAACATGTGTAAGATTGGTTATTTCTATACCGATTGCCTGGTGCCAATGGTTGGAAACAATCCTTATGCAACTGAAGAAGATGATTCAGACGAACTCAGTATAAATACTGAAGGTATGTCTGTGGCATTTTTTCTATATAGAGTATTTAGTTATTTGAGATAGAGTCTCACTATATAGCACAGGCTTTTCTGGAACTCCTTGCTCTCCTGTGAATAATCATGTCCAGCCTGAGTTCTTTTAAACTAGGAATAGACTCTCAGGAACAAAGTTCAGGGATGATGTATAAAGTGCTATGGTGAAACTCACTAGTCTGCCAACCTAAAACATTAATTAGAGGCTGGAGAGATGGTTCAGTGGTCAGAATACTTATCAGCAGCAGAATACTTGCTGCTCTTCCAGAGGACCTGAATGTAGTTCCCAGCACCACACCAGGCTGCTTAGAACTACCTGTAACTCCAGCTCTAGATGATCTGACATCCCCTTCGGGCCACCATGGGGAGTGTGTGTGTATACAAAACTAAATAAAATTATATAAGGGTGTTTTGTTTTGTTTTTTGGATTCTGTTTGGTTTTGAGGGGGGGGTTGGGTTTTTTTGTTTTGTTTTTTGGTTTTTTTTTTTTTGAGACAGGGCTCTGTGTAACAGCCCTGGCTGTCCTGGAACTTGCTTTGTAGACCAGGCTGACCTTGAATTCACAGAGATCCACCTGCCTCTGCTTCCCAAGTGTTGGGATTAAAAGCATGAACCACCACACCTGGCAAGTTTTTTTAACTTACAAATTAAAAGGAAATAGACTATAAACCAGGCTTGGTGTCATACTCCTATACTCCAGCTACATAGTAGGGATGATTGCTTGTACAGAGTTCAAGACTAACCTGGGCCATTGTAAGACCTGTCTCAAAACAGTAAAATAGAACAAGACCCAACGGAAGAGCTAAAGGACAGTAGTTGGAAAGGGCGTAGCACTTAGAGCCTGTACTTCTATGTGTGTTTTGATCACTCTTCGTTTTGTTCACGGAGGCAGAGTCAAGTAAACCCAGAGTCCAATGATACAGCTAGTCTGGCTAGCCAGCTTGCTCCAGCGATCCCTTGTCTTCACCTTCTGAGAGGTGGAATTACGGGTGAGCCACCACATCCACCATGACTACTACACTACATGGTGTAGTAGTCAGGGTTTTCTAGAGCAACAGGACTGATAAAATGAATGTAATATTAAAGTGGCTGATAGGCTGGCTGACTCTCGAAGAAAAGGCCAAGAATCCAGGAGTTACTCTGTCAATAAAGTTAGATGCTTCAGCTGGTCTTCAGTCTGTGTTGGAGTCCTGAGGAAATAGGTTCTTTTTGTTTTTGTTGTAGTTGTTGTTTGTTTGTGGTTTTTTGTTTTGTTTTGTTTTGTTTTCGAGACAGGGTTTCTCTGTGTAGCTTTGCGCCTTTCCTGGAACTCGCTTTGTAGACCAGGCTGGCCTCGAACTCACAGAGATCCGCCTGACTCTGCCTCCCGAGTGCTGGGATTAAAGACATGTGCCACCACCGCCCGGCTCTTGTTTGTTTTTTAAGACAGGGTTTCTCTGTAGTCGTGGCTGGCCTGGAACTCACAGAGGTCCGACTGCCTTTGCCTCGCCAGTGCTGGGATTAAAGGTGTGTGCCATCACTGCCTGGTGAAGAAGTAGGTTCTAGTACCAGCAAAGGAATGCCTGAGCAACAGGATAGGTTAACTTGCCTGGTAGAGTGAGGGCAAGTGGGCAAAAAGCAAGAGCTTCCTTCCTCCATGTCCTTTCTATGAGCTGCCAGCAGAAGGCCTGCCTAGATTCAGGGAGGCTCTTCCCACCCCAGATGATGAGTCAAGAAAATCCCTCACAACTGTGTTTTACTTGGTTCCAGATGGAGTCAGGTTGACAAACAATATTAACCATCACCTGTGGGTTCTAGGGGTCTGAACTCTGACCTTCACACTTGTACACCAGTCCTAAAGCCTATATTTTAATTGTTGAAAATATTTAAGTGCAAAAGGTATGGTAACTCAAATATTATTTATCATGCTAATAATTTCAGCTTAGCAGCTTCTTCACTGTAGCCTGTCCTGTGATTTCCTTTTCTTCTTCTCTTTATAGTATATTCATTACCTTCAAGGAAGCTAGTGGTGCTTCAGTTAAGATCCATCTTCATTAAGGTTGGTATATTTACTTTTTTAAATTCATTGAAGGGTAGCAACAAAACACAAAGTCAATAAGACATAGAATTATTTCTCCTGTATTGTTATGTATACTTAGGAAAGGTCTGATTTGATGAAAGTTTCATAATATTTCAGGTGTGTTACTGTCATTTCATTTTTATACTGGGAGGAACTGTGCCTTATGAGTTAACACATTTTCAATTTTGGTAGCGTTGCAGAAAAATTTTGGTATATGAATCATTTATTAAAACATGCTCTAGGAGCTGGAGAGATGGCTCAGAGGTTAAGAACACTGGCTGCTCTTCCAGAGGTCCTGAGTTCAATTTGAAGAAACCACATGGTGGCTCACAACCATCTGTAATGAGATCTGGCGCCTTCTGGCCTGTAGGTGTACATGCAGACAGAACACTGTATACATAACAAATAAATAAATCTTTTAAAAAACAAACAAACAAAAAACATGCTGTAACCACCACTGCTCAATTATCCAAAACTATTGTCATCACTCACGCTCCAGTTTTACTCTGCCCCCAGCACCTCCATGAACACTTAATAGTCTGTTTTCCAACAGTAATACCAATGATCATCTAAACCAAGTCCAATCACATCTCTTCCTCCTTGAAACCCTCAGAGGCTTCTCATCTCTCAAAATGAATTCACAGTCCTTACCGGGGCCCATGAGACTCTCTGCCTGGCTGTCTGATAAAGTAGTCTAGTCCCATATATCTATCTATGTATTCTCTGTAGGTACACATAGCAAGAGATTGCCATAACAACATTGCCCTGCTGGGTGGTGGTGGCACACGCCTTTAATCTCAGCACTCGGAAGGCAAAGGCAGGCAGATCTCTAAGTTCCAGGCCAGCCTGGTCTACAGAGTAAATTCCAGGACAGCCAGGGCTACACTGAGAAACCCCATCTTGAAATAGCCCCCCCCCCCCCAAAAAAAAAAAAAAGAACATTGCCATGATTGCAGAGAGTTCTGATGGTAGTTGCTCTGCATATCCAGCCTTCAGCTACACTGGTGCCTATGGTGGTGTTCAGACACTGAATTCACTCCCATCCCAGTCTGTTTCTCTACTAGGAATGCTTTCCTGCTAAAGACTTGCTTCTCTTTAGTATTTGCCTACCTTCCCAGACTACATCATGTCTGTTCATCCTGTGCTCACTTCAAAAATCCTCATTACCTGCCATATCATATATTTATTACCTCACTGAGGGAGAGTAAATAAGGGTGACATTATGACATTCAGTAACCTACCCAGCTCCTACGATAGTGCTTTTCACATAGAGAAATGGAGTAAATGTTTGTTGATGAGATTATTTGTTATCTGTTCCGGAGGTCAGAAATACAGAAGGTTCTTGTTTTTGTTTTTGGAAAACAGAGTCTGCTATGTAGCTAGAGTTAGACTCAGCCTCTCTCACAGGTGTGCACTATCATGCCCTGTTAAGAGTTTAGTGAAAGACTGGACAGTGGTGTTGCACGACTTTGATCCCAGCACTCAGGAGGCAAAGGCAGGTGGATCTCTTGAGTTCAAGGTCACTCTGGTCTACAAAGTGAGTTCCAGGACAGCCAGAACTACACAGTGAGACCCTGTCTTAAATCCCCCCCCCAAAAAAAGAGTTTAGTGGAAAAGTTAACTGTATAATAGTTTTTAATTTTTTTACCTAAATATATGTGGAGAAGAGTTCAAGTAAAAATTCCTCCAAGTGAAGAAATAGAATATTATCAGCCATCCAAGAACAATAGTGATAAGGTAAACCATTATAGAGGTGACTGACACCCAGAGCAGATGTTTCCTTCTGCCTAGCTTCCTTTCCTCGGTGTTGTGTGCGAGGTTCATCTGTGGCATGGTTATTTAAGTGCACCATTGCACCACTAGTGCTGCGGTTGTTTGTGGTTTTCCCATGGTAGTGCTTTTATATTTGGGGGGGGGGGGTGTTTGTTTTTGTTTTTCCAGTGTTAGAGATTACTCCCAGGATCTTGTGCTTACTAGGCAAGCAGACTTAGTATGTTTCATCCTTAAATGTTCACACAGCTTTGAAAGGACAGATACCCGAGCTTTGGCTGAGTGGTAGAGTACTTTTGTAGTATATGTGATGAGGCTCAGGGTTCTATCCTAGGCATGAGGGGAGGAATTTATATTAAAAACAAGGACAGTCTCACAACACTGCTATTCTTAACCCTGACAACATTATTAATGACTTGGAAATGTCATCCAATATATTTAGATCTCCCCAATTATTTTCAGAACTCTTTCAGTTCTAGATCCAGTCAAGGCTGGCTTGTTACACTTGGCAGTTACATCCTTGTAGTTGGTATCCTTAGCTATTGCCCTCCTCTTTCTGTTCTTCTCACTATTGATGCCTTTGAGGACTCAAAGCCAGGTAGTCATTACTCAGCATTCATCTGATTATTTCCTTGGGATCATAGTACAGTGAAATTTCTAATAAGAATACCTCAGGCTGGAGAGATGGCTCAGAGGTTAAGAGCACCAACTGCTCTTCCTGAGGTCCTGAGTTCAATTCCCAGCAACCACATGGTGGCTCACAACCATCTGTAATGAAATCTGGTGCCCTCTTCTGGTGTGTGGGCATATATGCAGGCAGAACAGTGTATACAGAGTAAATAAATAAATCTTTAAAAAAAAAAAAAATACCTCATAGATGACTATGTAGCTGGTTATTAACTACAGTAGATTAAATAAAGAGAAGGGAAATTTTCCTTAGGATAGAGATCTACATTCTTCACAATTTATGATTATAAAGATAATATTAAATCATTGATCTTTATCCTTCATTTTCAGTTTAAAAGAAGTAAATAGATTTGACAGTACTGATCATTTTGGTGTCAGTAAATCATATCAATCATTATCACAAAAAGTTGATAGGTAGATGGTTGCATATGTTATTTTCGACTCTGAGATCTCAATTTAGTATTTTCTTTCTATCTCAATGGCATACAAAGTATAAATCCAAGTCATTCTGTGAGAAATTGCTGGCCTGGGTGAAAAGCAGCAGCTGTGCCAGGATTATTGTTCTTTCAAGCAGCCATTCCTATCACCGTAATGATCTACAACTTCGAAGGTATGTTCTTGCCATTGTTACAGTTTATACTGTGGTCGTTTGTTTATTTAAAAGTTAAAGTCCAGGTCTGTCCTTTCCTAGCTGGAATTGAGAAAGAAGAAGGTAAATGAAAGGTAAGAAAAGAGTAGTTCCTTTAGTTCCTGAGGCTAGCACAGCTGGGTATAAGGAAGATTACTTTTTATGGCACAAGATCAAACCAAGGTCTCAGGCCATAGCAAGCACTCTGTCACTGAGTGATGAA
The DNA here is from genome assembly GCA_902168425.1 of Peromyscus attwateri. Lineage (NCBI taxonomy): Eukaryota > Metazoa > Chordata > Mammalia > Rodentia > Cricetidae > Peromyscus > Peromyscus attwateri. Next base: position 45,879 of record CABHPP010108324.1, read on the forward strand.
CTATATATACTTCCAGCCCCTAAATTAACTAGAAACATTTGAAAGAATGGATGCAACCATTTATATTTGTAGAAATCTTTTTAGTACCCTAGTATGCCAGTAAATTCATGTGTTTCTACAGGGTAAGGAGGTGTACACATGCTGTGGATCAAATCCAGGTTGTATAGGTATGATGTGTATACAGAGAGAGTGTGAGTGTCTGTGTGTGTGTTGTGATTGTGCTAGAGATAATACCCAGGGCCTTGCACATACCAGGTGAACACTCTACCTCTAAGCAACATCCCCAGCCCTTAGAGTGAGTTCTTAATTATAAATAAGACAAAATTTTGGGGGCTGGAGAGATGGCTCAGAGGTTAAGAGCACTGATTGCTCTTCCAGAGGTCCTGAGTTCAGTTCCCAGCAACCACATGGTGGCACACAGCCATCTGTAATGAGATCTCGTGCCCTCTTCTGGCCTGCAGTCATACATGCAGACAGAACACTGTATACATAATAAATAAATTGAAAAAAAAAAAAAAAAGACAAAATTTACCAGAAATAGAAATAGAAGCTTTTATACTTTATCACAAACTTTATAAAGTAGTATATGGACTGCTCTTATTATTACTCTAAGATCTGACTGTTTGTTTGTGTTTTGAGACTGGGTTTCTCTGGTATTTGTAATTTTTTAAAAGTATAATAATATGATTTTTCTAGTACTCCTTTCCGGTACCTGCTTACACCTTCTATGCAAAAGAGTGTTCAAAATAAAATAAAGAGCCTTAACTGGCTAGAAATGGAAAAAAGTTCATGCATTCCTGAAATGAGTGATTCTGAATTTTGTATCCGCATTCCTGGAGGTGGAATCACAAAGACACTCTATGATGAAAGGTAAGTTTGTCTGTTTCTCACTGTCTGTTTAACAGTCTATGTAGTGCAGTTGTATTCTCTTTTACTCTAGCCCCATGCTGGAACGCCAGTGTGGTGTTGGTTGTTTTTGTTCTCACCATCGAGAGGCTGGAAGCCGGAGTTACTAGATTCTGGTTCTTTGTAGACAGCTGGTTTTGGGATATGTGTGTGTGTGTGTGTGTGTGTGTGTGTGTGTGTGTGTGTGTGTGTGTGAGATATAGCAGAGAAAAGCAACTGAGAGTTCTCTCGATGTACAGCCGTGCTCTGACTTGATTAGGGTCCCCTTTTATGACCTCAGTGAACCTCAATTATCCAGTAAAGACCCTTTCTCCAGATCCAGTCATAGCATGAAGAGTTGTGGGAAGGAGCAATTCAGTCCATAACATCTGCTCACAGAGTCCCTTAGCTGACTGTCCTGTGCGCTTCATGCTGGCCAGCTCCCCTCTCCGCACGCAGAATCACACAGGTTACCAACAGTCCCAGGAAAATCATCCCCAGGCATTGCATCCAACCCTTGATTCCTGCTCCAGAACAGGCCATCTCACCGACTCCTTCGTGGTCCTCCACCCATCTGTCCACTGCACTAAACTATTGGCAGAGGGACCATTCCTGGAGGGCCTTCCACTCCCTTCCTTATCCTTACTACAAGTCAGATGGAAGCCCATCTCAGTTTTACTCTCCTTTTATTCAAAACAAAACAAACGAAAAAAATGGAAATTTGACCAAATAAATAAAATAGCTGCTTGCTTTTTTTTTTTTTTTTTTTTTTTTCATTTTTCGAGACAGGGTTTCTCTGTGTAGTTTTGGTGCCTGTCCTAGATCTTGCTCTGTAGACCAGGCTGGCCTCGAACTCACAGAGATCCACCTGTCTCTGCCTCCCGAGTGCTGGGATTAAAAGTGTGCGCCACCACCACCCGGCTAAAATAGCTGCTTTTTAAGCTAATGCCCAATAGGCAACAATTGACTGTGATCTCCAAAGCCCTGTAGTTGCCCTGGCTTTCTGTTGGCAGGTACCATCCAGACTGAAGGGACAGCACAGTCTAGCAGTCTGTACAGTTAATGGGATGGAAGGTGAGGCAGAAAAGCTAGGATGACTAGAAATGCAAGCAGAAAACCAGAAATGGAATTATGGCTCTAGGGGTTGGCTCAGGCCTCTTGAGTTCTCAGCCACATGTGCAGGGTGAGACTTCATGAGGCCAGGCTTCTTGGTTGGTCAGTCTGTCTCTCAGTCTCCATCTCTTTCTCTGCTGTTTTTTATTTGTTTTATTTTGCTTCTGAGCAGGATCTCACATGGCCTAGGCTCAGCAGCCTTCCTACCTTGGTCTCCCTAGTGCTAAGACTGCAGGTGTGTGCCTCTGTGCCCATGAGGTGGTCTCCCTAATGCTAGGACTGCAGGCGTGTGCCTCTGTGCCCATGAGGTAGGTGTGCATAGTGCTAGGACTGCAGGTGTGTGCCTCTGTGCCCATGAGGTGGTCTGCATAGTGCTGGGACTGCAGGTGTGTGCCTTTGAGGAAGGCTCTTAACTCTACTCTTTCAGATGAGGAACATTAGAACAGAAGTAACTTACCCAACACATCTGCTCAGTGAGACAGCTAGAGTTCAGTCCTGCTATGCTGTTCTTGTCCTGTGATTTATAAATAAGATGGAGACAGTTAAAAAAAAATCTCTAAGCTGGGCAGTGGTGGAGCACACCTTTAATCCCAGCACTCAGGAGGCAGAGACAGGCGGATCTCCGAGTCAAGGACAGCCAGGGCTGCACAGAGAAACTCTGTCTCAAAAAGAAGAAAGTATCTGTAAGAAGGAGTAACCGCTCTTTACTATTCCACAGTCTTCCAGTTTTCTGTCAACTGCTCTAGATTATTAAGAGTGAAGCCAAGGTTGGTGTTTCACACTGTAATCCCAGCACTTGGGAGGTAGAGTTAGGAGGATCAGGAATTCAAAGTCAACTTCAGCTATATAGCAAGTTCAAGGCCAGTCTTTGCCAGACAAGAGCCTGTCTTTGCTGTTGTTGTTGTTGTTGTTGCTGTTGTTGTTGTTGTTGTTATTGTTGTTTTGGTTTTTCCAGACAGGGTTTCTCTGTAACAGCTCTGGCTGTCTTGCAACTTGATTTGTAGACCAGGCTAGCCTTGAACTCAAAAAGATCCACCTGCCTATGTTTCCCAAGTACTGGAATTAAAGGCATGTGCTGCCACCACCCGGCTAAGGCCCTCTCTTAAACACAACTTGAGTGTTATTTTATTCAGTCTCTTTGCCTCAGAAAACCACTCCTTTTGTTTTTTGAGACAGGGTTTCTCTGTGTAGCTTTGGAGCCTGTCCTGGAACTCACTCTGTAGACCAGGCTGGCTTTGAACTCACATAAATCCACCTGCCTCTGCCTCCCAAGTGCTGAGATTAAAGGCATGCGTAAGGCATGCGTCAGCACTGCGTGGCCTGAAAACCACTTAAAGTAGGCTTTTGAAGTAGATCAGAACATGTCTCATGTATTAATAGCTAAGAATAGAAAGGCTAGTTTTTCCTGAGGATGAGAATGAGGCACACACTTGCATATTCCCTGGGCTCCTTGGAAGCAGAATATATGTGGGACAATGAGAGGTAAAATAATCTTTCTTACAATGT
>CABHPP010108325.1:0-45664 GCA_902168425.1 Peromyscus attwateri
GTGTGTGTGTGTGTGTGTGTGTGTGTGTGTGTGTGTGTGTGTGTATACATGTGAGCATGTATGGAGGCTAGAGAACAACTCAGTATTGTTCCTCAGATGCTATATACTTTTTTTTTTTTGAGACAAGGTCTGTGAGAGGCCTGGAACTTGCCAGATAGGCTGGGCTGGTCAGTGAGGCCCAGTCTCTGCCTCTCCAGCACTGGGATTACTAGCATGAACACCATGATCAGCATTTTTCTCACATGGGTTCTAGGAATGAAACTCAAGTCCTCACGCCTGCAGGTAAGCACTTTACCAACTGACACCCATCCCCCACAATAATGAGGCTGTTGTTTGTATGCAAGTGATGGCATGAGCCCAGCTGTTACAGAGGAAACAGTTCCTCACATCCCTGAAATTACTCCTTGCTGTGAAACACACCTGTATTGTACTATGCAGCGTAATCTCATACTGAATTAAAGCTTGGATTAAAAAACTATTTTCTGGGCAAAACTTATTGTCTGAAAATGACTCTTAACCAGGGAAAAGAATTCTAACGACTCAAATTGCCATTATGCTTTGAGCCCCACCCACTTGGCTCTTACTTGTGACTTTTGCTGGGTGAGGTTAATTTTGCTACCCCACATGGGCTAAATCATCAACAGTTACAGACTTCATTTCTGTTACTCATCTAACTAAAATCTTAAAAGTGAAAATTTCACATTCTTAGTTACTTTCCTCTTGCTGTTATTAAACACAATGGCCAAGGTAACTTATAAAAAAGCACTTTAATTTGGAGATCACTGCTCTAGAGGAGTGGAGTTCATGATTATCATGGTGGGAAGCATGGCAGCAGGCAGATGGTATGGTGCTGGAGCAGCAGTGAGAGCTCACATCTGATCCACAAGCATGAGGTAGAGAGAGCTAACTGGGAATGACTGAGCTTTTGAAACCTTGAAGCCCTCCTCCAGTGACACACCCCCTCCAACAAGACTACATCTAATCCTTTCCAAACAGTTCCACCAACTAGGGGCCAAAAATTCAAGTATATGAACATATGGGGCCATTCTCATTCAAACCACCTACACTTATTGAATAAAATTCAATTTTTGTGACAAACAGTTGATGACTTCAATTTTACTTATCAAATCTTTAAATTTTCTTGAAAACAAAGGGCAAAATTGTAGCCAAACCTAACATTTAATGAGCACTGACTGTCGACTAAGTTCTTTATATACACTTTTTCTTTATTCTACATGTGAGCCCTGGAGCTCACAATCCACTACTTCCAAGGAGATAGAAAGCAAGAGAACTCAGTAAGCTGCTCCATGTGGTAGTAGCAGAGGAGAAATGGCCAGGCTCTGAATGCATCTAAAGGACTGTAAGTAGATTTGCTCACAGAGTGCACACAAGTGTGAGAAAAGGAGAGGTGTGAGGATGACAGCCAGTATTTGGTTTGAGTAACTAGCTGGATGGAGTTGTTACTTACTGACAAAGAGAGGTAGGGACAGGGGCAGGTTCTGGGGGAAAATGAGAATTTCAGTTTTGGGATACCAAGCTTAAGATGCTGTTAGCCATCCAGGTGAGATGTTGACTTGGGGTGGGATTTACAAGTCTGTCAAGAGGAAACAAAATTCAGAGTCTTTTAGCAAACAGACCAGTATTGAACACTGTAAGACTGGCTGGCATCATCATGAAAATAAAGATAGAAAGAATGGGGGTTTTGTGACTACATTTTGAGGTACACTAATGTGAAGAGCTCAAAAAGGTGAGGAAGAATCAGAAGAACCATCCATTGAACTCTGCAGAAAACTAGGAGAGTGTGGTATCCTGAAAGCCCATACAGTCTGCAGGGAATAAAAGGATGTCCACAAACCTGCTGGTGGTCAGGAGAAGAGAGAACTTAGGAATGATCATTGCACTTTAGCAATGGTGATGACCATAAGAGAAGTTTTGTGGGATGAAAACCATATTTGAGTAGGTTCAAGATAGAACAAGAGCAAAAAGATTAGAATGCACAAATCCAAGACAAGGACAGGTGGGCAGAGGAATGCAGGAAATCTATCTGTGCTGATAATGCAGTGTGTTGAGGTAGCTGCTTTACACCAGCTCCTCACCATCCATCAATACCTTCCTGATTGCTAGTCAGATGGCCAGATAAGGACATCATGACTGGTTGTTGGAAGGTTTAAAGGCCTTGTTGTTTCCATTGTGGTGAGGATGGCCACATTGTGTCATGGTTCCACACATGCCACTACTGTCACTAAGAACCTCCTTGCTTGACCTGGCTGTTAAGGAATATCCTGACCACTGTTCACAAGCTGTGAAACCTCACTCTCCCCGTGCTGCTCTTGCAGCTGGCGTTTAACATGTAGTTAGGTTCGGAGACTGTTGATCTACGAGTTCTAGGGAAAAACAAAATTGTCATGAAATTTCACGTAAATGTATGCTAATTAAAAGGATGCTTACCCTATCCCATACATTCCACATGTACATACATATCCACATATGTATATATGTATGCATATATACATACCCTTACATTGAAAGAGCCCCACATCGTCAAATGGTATAGGTGATCAGTTCACCAAGAAGGCATTTTATGCATGGCATATTCTAGGTGCTTGAATGCATACATAGATACTTAAAATGAAATTTGTTCTCTTGGGGACTTGTGTCAAATAGGAAAGTGTGGAGAATAAAGATGGCTATATGGTAGAATGTAACATGCAAAGTGCTGTCCACAAAAGAGGAGACACACCGAAGGCATGTACACTGAGAACACACTTGGGTAGATCACTGTGAGAGTGATAGCATTTCAACTATGTTCTTAAAAAAATGTTAGCAAATTTGCAAATCTTAGAAAAGCACGATTGAAACAAAGAGCTGCTGGTAATGTTTATATAAAATTGTTCAGGTTTTGAATGACCAAAAGAAAGTCTTAAACAAACAAGTAGCAAAATGGAAAACTTATTTGGAATATTCTTCTTATACAGACTACTTTAAACCAATATATAAGATGTTAGTGCAATAGAAAAATGGACAAAAAACATGAGTACATAAAAATAAATATAAATAATGCCAATAAATATCTGAAAATGTTCACGGTTTTATGTTAAAAATTCAAAGAAAGAATGAGATAGTATTTATTGTGTGTGTGTGTGTGTGTGTGTGTGTGTGTGTGAGAGAGAGAGAGAGAGAGAGAGAGAGAGAGAGAGAGAGAGAGACCATGTGTAGAGATTAGAGGAAAATGTGAATGACTTGGTTCTCTCCTACAGTATTGGCACTGAGGACTGGACACAGATCATTAAGCTTGATAGCAAGTACCTTTACCTTCCAGGCCATCTCTCCAGCCCTTATAACACTTTCAATAATTTAAATTTTGTTTTATAGAATTTCATCCATGAGAACTCAATGTGCATCATTTTTAACACTTCCCTTCCAATCTCTCCCAAGTTCCCATCCCTCCCCCTCAAATTCATGACCTCTCTTTAATTATAAATTTTGTAAATTAAAAAATCAAGTTTTATAAATTATAATTTATAAATAGAACTGGTAAGCCCATTTAGTATTGCTTATATGTATATGTGTTTAAGGTAGACCACTTGGGATTGAATGACATTTCACAGGCTTGTCCTTGGAGAAGATGGATTTTCTCACCCTCAACTGCCATTAATTGCCCATTGCTCTTTACTTGGGGTGGGGCCTTGAGAGATTTCCCTATCTGCTGTGGGATGTCAAATTGCTCTGATTGGTCAATAAATAAAACACTGATTGGCCAGTGGCCAGGCAGGAAGTATAGGCGGGACTAACAGAGAGGAGAATTCTGGGAAGTAGAAGGCGGAGGAGAGAGACACTGCCAGCCATCGCCATGACAAGTAGCATGTGAAGATGCTGGTAAGCCACAAGCCATGTGGCAAGGTATAGATTTATAGAAATGGATTAATATAAGATATAAGAACAGTTAGCAAGAAGCCTGCCATGGCCATACAGTCTGTAAGCAATATAAGTCTCTGTGTGTTTACTTGGTTGGGTCTGAGCTGCTGCGGGACTGGCGGGTTAGAGAGATTTGTCCTGACTGTGGGCCAGGCAGGAAAACTCTAGCTACACCTATCCATGTTAACATGTCAACTAGTGTTGACGATGTAGGCCTTGTTTAGGTGGACATATTATTGAGGTTTTATGGCTACAGCTCCTTGTTATACACAGAAGACACTGTCTCACAGCATTCTTGGTCGTCCAGCCTTACAATCTTCCCACCTCTTCTTCTGAGATGTTCCCTGGGCCTGAGGTGTATGGGTTGCATTGTGGATGTATTCGCTGGGGATGGGTACCCCAGGTTAATTGTTCTCTGTGTTTTGAACACTTGTGTGCATCTCTGTAAGAGTTTCTATCTGCTGCAAAAAGCTTCTTTGATGAGGGGTGAGAGATCCATTTATCTGTGGGTGTACATATTTAGAACACAGTAGTTAGGAATTGTACTGGTCAGAAGTATCAGTAGTAGGTTCTAAAACAAATTTTCCCCAAAATTTACTTAAATGTAAACTTAAATATAAATATTTTATAGTGGCAGTTAAGGTATAGGCAAAGAGACATTTTTTTTTCTGTGTTGTTGATGAGATTACAGGACTTGTTTTTAGAGTAGTTTGGTTCTACCTAACAGATGATGAAATGTCCACATTACCCAGGCATACTATCATTGGGAGGATATCCTAGGATACAAACTCTGAGACAGAGATTAGCATGTTAATCAAAGCTCTGGTTTAACATCTCCTGGGAGGTAAGAAAACAAGACAGAACTGGATGGCGGCGATGCTGAGCAGTTTATCCAACATGAAGCTCTTGAAGCCAGAAGGACCCTTCAGGGTTGTCCAGTATAAGGTGAAAGGGTTGTGTCTTTGTGTCTTTACCTCCTATATTAACCAGACAAATGATGCTGTGCAGAGAAGGGGTGTAGCCTTTACTCAGGAGCCTGCTCTATTGAGGCCATTCCTCAGGAGGGTGATGACAGTGGCCAGTCTTCTAGCAGCACTTCCAGCACCTGGAGGGAAATATAAGTGGCACTTTGCAGCCTCTGTTCATGCCCTCAGCTCAGGGGGATGATTGAATGGGAAGGACAAAGGGATGGTGACTGGTGGGACAAGGCCCAGGGGAGTTGGAAAAAACAGGATAGGCACATTCATTAGGTTTAATTTCTGTTTTATACTTATTTATTTGTCCACATGTATATGTGCCATGGCACTGTGCTAGTAGAGCTCCGAGCACAGCCCCTGGGAGTCAGTTCTTTGCTCTTACTCCCACCACCAGGCATGGCAGCAAGCACCCGTGCCCACTAAACCATCTTGCTAGTCCACTTTTTACAAAATAAGGAAGACACATCTTTTCTTTCCAGAAGGGAACACAATACATTTATTTAAAAACTGAAGAGCAATTTGGATATAAAGAGACATTTACATGAAACAGTCTCCATATTCACAGCAATGTAGGAATTAAGATAATTTATTGTGCATTGACAGATACACATGAACAATGGGAAGCCTTAAGTTTACATTGTGCTTCCTTGGATGCTGGCCCTACTAAGCTGGTCAAAGTGAAGCCAGTGAAGCCAGGGGTCAATGTCTGGGCCAGTAGTTTCTCAACAGCAACAACTCATCTGAGGGGAGATTTAAAATTTTTAACAGTTTTGTATGAGACTCCCACCTCCTCCAACCTAAAGTGGACTTATCTACTGGCTTGTCCCTAAGTTCTGCTTCTTTCTGTGTTGAATAGGATGAGCCAAATAAACTGCTTCCATGGTGAGTCTGCTCTTGGTCTTTGAACACCTTTTCTCTTTGATCTACTATATTCTACAGGAAAAACACACCCGATATTCCTGCCCACAGGGCATAACCTGGCCATGCTGTCCTGGGAGTCTGGGAAGGTTAAAGCCTTGTGCTGGCTGGTTTTACGTCAACTTGACATAAAAAGAAGAAAGAACCTCAGTAAAGAAAACACCCCGCACCCCCATCTCCCCCCACCCCCAGATTAGCCTGCAGGCTAGGCTACTGTGCATTTTCTTGATTTTTTGATTGGTGACTGATGTGAGAGTGCCCAGCTCACTGTGGGTAGGGCCACTACTAGGCAAGTGGTCCTGGGTTGTATAAAGAAGCAGGCTGAGCAAGCTAGTAAGTGGCACTCCTCCATGGCCTCCACATCAGTTCTGGCCTCCAGGTTTCCGCCCTGATCTCCCTGGATGATGAACTACAAGTTGTAAGATGAAATAAACCCTTTCCTCCCCAGTTTGACTTTGGTCAGTGTATAATCACAGCAACAGAAACCCCGACTAACACAGACTTGGTGCACATTAGATCTTAAGTATCCCCCAGAGGTCCATACAGTAAAGACTTCCCCTGAAGTTGGTGATAGCAGGATACAGTGGAGCCTTTGAGAAGGAGCTTACTGGGAGATAGGTAGGTTGTTGGGGGATAACCTGGAAGGGCTTGTGGGACTCTCATCTTTTCCTTGATCACAGGCCACAAATAATGATGCAAATCAGTCATGGACTGAACCTCCAAACTGTGAGCCAAATAAACCTTGACCCTTTATAAGATGATCATTTCTGATGCTTTGCTATAGTAATGGAAAGCTGAGTAATGCAAGATGTTCACATTCAATGATTCACTTCCACTGAATTTCTTTTTCGGTCCTATATTATCCTCCACTGTGCCCATGGGACCATCTCCAGGGCATAAAGTTTTGACTTCCTCTGGGATCCCCAGCAGCTTGCTAGTAAAATCTGTAGGATAAATGCTTACTATTCAAATTTGGAATAAGTCTTATTTTTAGCCCTCTCTTCATGCCTGTGTCCCACTGTCTGAGTCTTGTTGGATTCCCACTGTATTAACTCTGTTACACAGCTGTGCAGCTCAAGTCTACCTCATATTCGTCCACCTGCTTCCCAGTTTTCATGGTTGCTGTAACTTGCTATCCCATTCTTGGACCTTATAGGTGTTTCAAGAAAATCCTTTTTCCTAGTAAGTGGAGTTTATGTAGGAGTAAAAGTAAATGCCTGTGTTCAAAATGTAATACTTTTAAAATACGGTTTTATCCTTTATATTTACAACTTCAGGGCCAGCAAGATGGCTAAGTAGATAAAGGCAGTTTTCTGTCAAGCCAGACAACCTAAGTTCAATCCCTGGAATCCACACATTTATAAAAGGAGAAAACAACGCCTAAAAATTGTCCTCTAACCACCACATGTGTGCAATGATGTGTGTCTCACAGCACTCTGAGACTTCCCTGCCTCCCCTCTCCTTTACACAATAAAGAATTTTTTTTTAAAGAACTTCTTTAGCCTTTGTGGAGTTATATAAAATAGCTCCTAATTTTTAATAGTTAGACATTTTCTCCAGTACTTTTTACTGAATAGCTTAGCTTTCCCCACATGCTTCAAACAGAATTTCCAGCACATTCTAAACTGGCACCTGCACCTAATGTTTTCCTAGACATTCTGCTTGGCTGCAATGGAATCTCTGCTCTCTAAGCTAGTACCAACATTATAGCTTTAGAGCACATTTTAATTCAGTCGTCTCCCTACTTCCTTCAATGACTTTACTTTTGAATGTTGTCTTATATAGTTTTCTAGCTCTCAGCAGAATTTTAACCATTCCTGTCACATTCCCTGTTAAATATTACACCTGTTGAGAGAAAACTCACGTTCTGTGTTAGCTACTGTGACAGAGCACTTGATGGAAACATTTGAAAGAGGGGAGGGTTGTTTTGGGTCCTGATGGCAGAGGTTTCAGGCCAGGGTTTCTGGGTCCCATACATGTGGGCAGATCATCTTGGTGTCAGAAGCATGTGACTTGGGAGCTTCTTCACCACATTATGGACAAAAAGCAGACAGGGTGACAGAAAGGAGCCAAGGACAAGGTGCCCCTGAAGAAGAATCCACCCCAGGGATCTACTTCCTCCAGGTAGGCTGTAAGTTACTCCTAAAGTTTTCAGAATTTCCCAACATAGGGTCACCAGCTGGAGATCTGGACTTTAAAACATGATCCTGGGGGGCCAGGGGGCATTTCCTGTTGAAACCACAGTGTGTTTAACAATCTTATCGAGAGAAAATGTCCACTGCTTTTCCAGTCTTTAAGTGCCTCCACTCAGGGTTGCAGTTTGCTTAGCTTGGGTCCTCTGTGCCTCTCAATAAATTTCTACTTAGTTAAGCTTCTACATTTCTTGCTATTTTGAGCAATACTTGAATCTTGTAGGTGGAGATTTTAGTGAGCTCTTAAGCTGTAGTTGGTGTCTTGCTGAGCTTTGCTGGGGGTGTAATGTTTTTTACTTGTTTTCATTGGTTTCCTATGATTTACTTAGAGACCATCTCATGTGATTTTTTTTTTCTGATTTGTCAGTTTTTTTTCACACTGACTGATTAATTTCAAGTTCTCTGTATTTTGGGCTCCTTAGCCACATTTCTCCAATTATTGCATTCTAAAGAACTGCTGCTGTAACTATTCAGAGAAAGAAAGGGGCATGGGCAGCAAGCACAGTTGAGTGGACATCATGGCCGGCACACATTGCTCGGTGCCTTCCTATCTTATCCATTAGTGCAGTAGACTCTATAAATGGTGAATGGATCATTGGATGGAGAGATGAATTCTGTGCACCTGAGAGAGACTGAAGTCAAATACTTCTGTTATAAATCTGAATGTATTCACACATACATGCATTTCAGGTATTTCTATTCAAGAAACACTATCCTTTGATAGGATCTTTAGAAAGTTCAAAATCCAAGTTTGAAAAAATTGAAAAAGATTTGGAAAAAACCTATTGACAGAAGTCATATTACTTGGTAGTCATATGTCTCCTTTCACTGCAATATATTTTAAATGTTTTTTGTTTGTTTGTTTTTTGAGACAGAGTTTCTCTGTGTAGCTTTGGAGCCTGCCCTGAAACTCACTCTGAAAACCAGGCTGGCCTTGAACTCACAGAGATCGACTTGCCTCTGCCTTCCAAGTGCTGGAATTAAAGGCGTGTGCCACCACCACCTGGTTTAAATGTGTTTTTAAATGTCTTAGGTAGGGTTTTTAAAAATGAAACTAATTTTTGTAAGGCTTTTTATTTTTTTTACCAAAATCATGTTGGCTTTAACAATGACACAGTAGCAACTGAAAAAGGGGTTTCATTATGAATGTATTTCTTATGTATTTGATGAGAATTATACATGTTGTGAAAAGAATTTTTTATGGAAGGAAAAATCATAATGATCTTACATGAATGATTTCTAAGCACCTTCTTTGCATTATGAATAAATAAAACACAGTGCTGGTGCATATCAAATGGCCAAGGAAAGATCTCTTGTCTAATAAATTAGCAGTGCTATGTTTTTATTATCATTATTATTTTAGTGTGTGTGTGTGTGTGTGTGTGTGTGTGTGTTACCATTCAGGCAGTCATCGACCATCAGGCCATTGGAGTTCCACAACATTCTCTATAATTCTTTGTGGCAGATGGTACATATTTAGCCATCAGATACAGTAAGTGCCATACATTCATGGCCTTGGCAACAGTAAAGCAGCCAGATGTGGCCTTTGAAAATGTGCTTAGGCTACTGACCTTCCAGGGTCAGTATGGACAGGCCCTGCCTCCACAGTGTGTCATAGCAATGACATTTGTAAATTGCTACATATGTGTAATTGCTTATGTGTTCTTGATATGCCTCCCTGACACTAGTATGCAAGTTCTAAGACAGACTCAGTCTTATTATTAAATAATAATGTCAGCACTAGATAATAACATATTGAAAGAATGAGTCTTTGTCACCTGTCTATAGCTCCCATGCCTTGGAGGGTATTCTAGGTCCTATACCATCAACATGCAGAAAGAAACCCTGAGTATGGACTCAACTTTGATTTTATAGCACATGAAACAAAAACCTTATTTTTGAAATAATCTTTGAAAGCAAAAAAAAAAAAAAAAAAAAAAAAAAAGGTTTGCCCATGGTATTCTCCTATGAAACAGCACAATTAATGGCTACAGTCATCTTCTCAAAGGGTACTGGCTTTGCTTGGTGTCCAGAGTAATTCTTACAGCACGGCAGGGGGATCAAGTTCATCCTGCACGCCCAGTCATGGACATGCCGCCATCTCCTGCGAATAGTGCATGACTGTTAATGTGGACATTTTCCTTAGTGTCTCAACAGACATACAAACACCCACTCATGTATTTGTTGTATTAATTCAGGATTTTCAAGCCTTTGACAGAAAAGATCTCTTTTTCTAACATTTTAAATGAAAGCTTCATGCTCTTTGGCACAGTGCTTTTCTCTGACAGAAGAGAATGGTGTGTGTGTGTGTGTGTGTGTGTGTGTGTGTGTGTGTGTGTGTGTACAGAAATCCCATTCACCACAGGCTTCACTGCCCTCAAGCATTTCAGGAGCATTCCAAGGGCTATGAGAAACTCAGTGTGAAAACTGCCCCATTAACCTATCATTCAGCAAAGCCATAGTGTAGACTGTAAAGAGAATTCATCATCTATGGAAACAAACCAGCAGCACTGTCTCCTCTCTAACTCAAGTCCGTATTGCCTGTAGAAAGTGGGCAAGTGAGCTACTAGGATGATAGAAAAAATGCCATCTAATATCCTTGACTAAAACAAAGAAGTGAAATTAAAGCACTAGAAAGCCAACACTATCAATAATTCATAGCAGTTCTATTTCCTGGGACTAAAGTGGGGTGGAAGTATCCTTTCAGATATCTCTGCAGCACTGGTATAAAACTCGACTAAAGTGAGGAAGCAGACAGTAAGAAAAGATAGTGTATGAATTAAGCTAATGTAGTACTTGCCAATCTCAAGCTTTTAAGCCAGCATTAATAATGGAAAGACATTTTTGCTATTCTCTTTTTCTCAAACTGCTTTCTTTATTCAGGTATATGCAGACAAATAATACTATATTATAAAAATAAATGTTTAAATGGTACTTTAATAGCATGCCTAAAAACTTGCTAGCTGATTATCCAGAAAACCCCAGGTCCTGCATAATTAACCAGAGATGAGATTCCTCTACTACTGTCATTACAGAGCTCCTGAAAAGACTGAAGAGGATGGTTGCTTGCAAATCACCTCATGGACCATCTAGATCACATAGTAGGCTCTTAATAACTGTTATTGCAGTATAACTGTTCTCTGCCTTTGCACATTCGGTAATCTCTGGGATTCCCATAGTCACATACTTCCAGGGAAATTCTACTCATAAGGCCTTTCAGTCTTGGCAGAAGTGCTTCTCAGCTGTGGTGTAAAGTGTCACATCACTCCACCTCTTCAAATGAGTAAGTCTGGGAAAGTATCCCAAGCATGAGCTGTGACCAGAATTCTGAGAAAGCCACCAATCCAAGGGCCTAGGAATAGAGAAGGCAGAACAAGCGAGGCCATAACTATAACCTCCAGCTCCTTTGGCAAAGAGACAGACACACTCTAACTTTTGTCTTATTCAGAGGTAAGAAGGTGCTAGCATCGTAGCAATGGAAATGGACTTCGGGATCCTCATGCTTGGTTGTAGGGCATGTAGGAATTACTAGAACTTCCTTGAAACATATCTTATATGGAGCAAGGAGGCTGCCACTGAAATAATTCACAGACATATGGGCATAGCAGAAAGCCCTACCAGAGCTGTTATCTCCAGAGCCATGGATATCTCAGCATTGCTGTCCCTGGCCCACATAACACAAGTCAAAGTTCAATTTTCACATACATATTACTGAGTGCGAAAGCATAAAGTACATTTAAAATCTTGACTT
The DNA here is from genome assembly GCA_902168425.1 of Peromyscus attwateri. Classification (NCBI taxonomy): domain Eukaryota; kingdom Metazoa; phylum Chordata; class Mammalia; order Rodentia; family Cricetidae; genus Peromyscus; species Peromyscus attwateri. The sequence continues at coordinate 11,754 of CABHPP010108325.1, forward strand.
TGAGGCAAGTCATGGAAATGTAGCTTTTAACTCGGTTGGGTCTTAAATAAAAGACAGCAGGAGGAGTTTGGACTAGAAGTTGATCAGGATAACATAGCACACCTGTCTCCACTACTGTTGTTCAGTTAACAAGAACTACATAAAATCCTATGCTGTGGACTTCAGAAGTAGCAGGTGTCTTCTGTTTGTTGCTAGTGTGCAGTTTTAGTATATGATATTGTTGGACCCATTTCCTCATATCTAAAGGAACACCAGCATTGAAGGATCAACAGAAGAGAAGCAGAAACACACGGGTGAAAGAGCAGAGAAGAGGACCGACCAAAGTGTAGCACTAGGAAAACCAAGAGCACAGAGAAATTTATGGGGACAGTAGTCAACTTTCAAATGCTGCTGGGGCCAAGTAAAATATAAGCTGAAAAGTGGTTTGTAACCTTAGCAAGACAGCATCAGTGATGTGGTTGAAGTAGAGGAGGTTAGAACAGTTTTAAGGGTGAGGATGGAGCAAGAAATGGAGACAGCAAGAACAGACAAAGCTGCTGAGTTATCTGTGAAAGAAGAGGTAGAACAGCTTCATGGAATTCTGCTGATGACCAGTCCAGCCAGCCTAGATTTTGAACTCAGTGCCTTTGGGTATTCATGAACATCCTGTGTCAGAAGTGTACTGAGAAAGGCTGTATTAAGGACACATAGTTCAGCATGTTCTCTGTTCCGAATATGTTAAGATCTATTCCTACAGGAAGCCAAATGAAAAATGAGTTGGCCAGACATTCTTGTATTTTCACCCTTTACCCTGACTTTTCCATTTCCCTTAAAAATGCTCTTAGGCAAATAGAGGCTAATGCTATTAGCAGATGGAGGGCTACTAGACAGTTTAGAGTCAAACTCCAACCCACCCATAGCAGAGGTCTTATTGTATTTTTATGGCCTTCTTCCTGACTCTATCTTATGCCCCCACCCTTAATTTCATTGTTAAATGTCCACTCTCTTGTTAGCAGTTTAATATGTTCTTACAACTCATTTTAAATTATGTAGGGATGTAAGTAAGGTATAATAAATATATGAAGCTATGATCTTTTCTCCTTCCTTGATATTAACTATGTTACTTCCTCAATGGGAACTACAGAATAGGGTTACCTATAGACTTGTGTTCTATGATTGGCTTTGCTAGAGATCCTTTTCCATTAATGCAAGGAACACAATCTTCTTCCATCATAAAAACATATATCTTAAGGGCAGTGGGCTCTGCAACTGCAGTCCTGTTGATGGCCATGAATTTCTGAACTGGGAGCTGGTTTCCCCAGATCTAGCAAGGGTGGAGTAAGACTGAATTGACTCTCTGAGGTGATGTGCCTGTGTGCAAACGCATGCATCCCCTTGGCAATCACTTTGAAAATAGTTTGCAGAAAAATGAATCAGAAGAATAGTTCAAATGCCTTTGTGTGAAAAGCTATCTCACTGTCTCTTTAGTTAGAATCTTATGTCCTAACAGACAGTTTATATATAATCATTATTTGAATACATTTAATCTTTTAATTTCAATAATTTATTCAGCTCCAAATATGTCATATATGAGGTCAAATGTCATATTCTGTCCCAAATGTGTGTCATATTCAGCTCCAAATGTATAAAATACTAAAAACACAATTTAAGTCCAATTTTGAGACAAAAGTACTTAATTAACATATGTTTCATTTCCAGGGAAACCGGGGTCTTCAGGGTAGTAAATAAAAACACTAAAAATGCATAGCAAGATAATTTTAGCTCCTTTGTAGAGGACATAGGATGTAAATCAGTAAACACATAAATGAAAGCCATAAAAAGGAAGTTTGCTTGCCTCTGTTATAACTCATTTATTCTAAATAAGAAAATAATTTACGTGTAGGGCTTAATTACTGTTTTTATAACCCTTGTTCAGATTCATTTCAGTGAGTCTATGTGGTGGAAAAGTGCAGACCACGGTGAAGCGTTTTCCTCAATCATGTTGGCTTTTCCCTCAAAATCTCCCTGGCTTTCTCACCCGGCACTGTAACTCTCATTTGTAAAACTGTGGTTCTATTTTTTTTTTAAATTTTACCCCATAGTACTGGAGTCTAGAATTAACCCACACATCACAAAAACTGAGCACAAGAGCTTCTCCAAAATCTCTTCATGACTGCTGCTATATAATATCTTTGCTGTTCTAGTTCCTAGATAAATTTTGTCTAGCCTCCACTACCAACTCATCTTCACATGTCTTGGGTATTGTACATGCTAATCATGTACATCTCATAGCCTATTCATTCAGATATTATTTTGCCCCAACACATATCAACAGTGCATCTCAGGTGGTGGAGGCAGAGGCAGGCATATCTCTGAGTTCAAGGACAGCCAAGGCTACAAAGAAAGAAAGAAAGAAAAAAAAAGAAGAAGAAGCAATGCATCTGTGCATATGCACTGTGGTACCACCACTGATATACTTTACATATGCTACTTAATTTGATAAATTGAGTTCATAGAGGTAAGAAGCCTTCTGGCACCTGAAGAATGAGATTTTAGGAAATTGACATTGAACCTTTCCTTCAAAGCTGAGACAGCAAGGTTAATTATAACTGGACTCTGGCACCTGGTGATCCTTCTTAGTGGGAGTTCTTACTCTGCTGAGACCCTTTGGTGGTCTTAGGCTTAATTCCGTCTCCATCTTTACTCTCTGAATGATTTAGCATGACAGTTTCAGATACACCTTGTGCACTTGATTTTTCAGCTCTTACACCTCTACCTGGCTCCATGCCCCTGCCCACTCACACCCCTTATCCATGTGTTCTCCTGCATTCTGGAACCTGACAGAATCTGTTAGCCATCTTGCATAGCCAATCAACTTTGATTTGAATTTTTTTTTCATTTCTCTCTTCTTTTCCATCCTTATTACCTCTTACTTACATCAGGGGTTTATCTGCTTGCTAGGAATACAAATTAAACTTGCTTCTGAGGCTTGGGGCAATTGTAGCAGATGCTATGAAAAAATTTGAGATTTGTATCTTTCCTAACAGTGTTTGGTTCTGGACATCTTTTATTGCTGGATCTCAGTGGATTGGAGTGGAATCTCAGAAATGAAGGAAAAACTATAAATCACAATTTGTATATCATCTTCACTGCAGTTAAAATTTATCTTAAAACAATCACAGAAGATGATAAGTCAAATGCAAACTACTTAATAACAGTTATTAAATGCCTATTCTGTACTCTGTGCTAGGCATACAAAGACAAACAGGAAGGCTGCCTGTCCCCAGTGAACTCTGTTGGGAGTGACAAATGATTACAGTTCGGCAAGACAAACACAATGACATGTGTGAGCCCTGAGGAACCTCTATCTAGGTGCTCATCTTCACTGCAGTAAGTTACATTGGCAAACTTGTATTTGGGGATGAAAACTTAGGATACCTGTAGAGGATAAATGAGACATTTGAAGACAAGGAGTATATCTGGGACATTTATGTTTGTAACCTCTTTAAAGGAATTTATCTACACAAGAATGAAAAAGAAGGACTTATAAGTCATTGAAATTTCAGTTTCACTTTTTTCTTACAGAAAAGATGTATGCTATATAAATGTAAATATAAGATGTATATATACATTTATATGCAATATAGCAATTGTTTTATGGACTACTATAATATGTCAAGCTAAGGATATGCTTAATGTTACATTTTATTGGCTAAGTGTTAATTAATTAGTGTGTTGGCTTCTATCACCTCTGTGCTTAGCGTTCCTTAGGAAGGAGAATGTTCATTCCCAAACCCACCCATGCTTTGGCAGCTATCAGACTTCCTGGCACGAGAGCCCTAAAGTGTGCTGAAATAAAGCACAGAATTTGCCACTCTAAAATTATTCCACAATTTTAAGGAAAATTAACAAAATTATTGACCTAATATTGGAAGCTAGAAACAGTCCCACTGTTCCCCTTTCAAAGTTAACAGCTGTTGAGGCTTATCTATGTCAATTTCTACTGCTCTGCGGAAAATGTGTTTGCATTACAGTTAACAGTAGTCTGGTTCTTTTGTTTGTTGTTTGGTCTGTTTTTGAGACAAGTTCTCATTTAACCAAGGATGGCCTCAAACTTACTATGAAGATGAGGACAACTTAAATTTCTGATTCTCCTGCTTGAGCTCCTCTTGAGCGCTGGAGTTACAAGTATGCATCACTAGGCCTACAATTTAGGAATTGACAAAAAGTCTAACTTGAGTAAATACAGGAAGAGTAGCCACATTACAGTCATCCAGTAGAGCTGGATCATTTCAAATCAAGGTCAAAAGCACATTTGATTAGAGCACTTAGTAAATCAACATTATTTAGGTCAGGTGGTTCTCTTTTCTTTTTCACGTCCTATCTTACAGAGAGCTTTAAATTAATATTAGGAACCTTTAATATGGTTTAGAGAATTCTGGACCAGTTCAGTTCAGGTTGCCATGGTATTATTATTGTTTTTAAATAGCCAAACCCTGTAATTTCTTTGGCATCATAAACTAACATTGAAAATACAAAACTGGTACACATTATAAATACATTATTATTCAGATTTAATTAACATGTTTCCTATTCTTAGACAAGAATGTTTAACCCATTAGAATGTAGTGAACAAATGTTTGCAAGCAAAGCCTGAAGGGCTCTCTAACCGGCCCAAGCATGGCAAACATGGCATGGACAGGTTTTGCCATTTTGCCTTTTCTCCCCTTTCCTCCCCCTTGCTAAAAACCATTAGATCATATTCCTAAAGCTAGCTCCCAAGATCCATCCCTTATTTGGCCACTGACTCATTCCTGAGACAAACACCAAGGTCCAACAATCAAAATTCATTATTTGGCTAACATGCCCAATCAGGATTTACTAGGTCACCCTAGCACAGACTCTCCCTTTTCTCCTTAAAAACCCATTCCTGCCAAAACACCTGCTTGTTGTTGCTGTTTGCTATCTGCCTTTGTGACCCACACCCTGCTTGCTGCTCGGGGTAATGAATTTCCTTTGTGCTAAGAATTTGGTGTCTGGGTGTGTCCTGACTCCTGGGCAGGGGAACTCTCCCTAACAAAGCCAATTTTTTTTTTCCATTGTCAGTTGCTCTGAATGTTTCAGTTTGATCCATGATACTGAAAGCTCCATCCCTGTGGAAGCACAGACCTGTGCCTCCTCTTTTGTGTCTCTTAGACACTGCTCCTGACCTAGGTAATGTTTTCTTTTTCCCACATATACAGTGGCTTACACAAAATACCTTGATTCTTTATTGCTCTACCCACTATCCATCCTTTTATTCAGGAACTCAGTAGAAAAAAATTTGATATCCTAAGGTTGTCATTTTTCAACAAGAAACATTTAAATCCTCTGGAGTTTTTTTTTTTTTTTAGTTTAGAGAACAATAATTTTTATGGTCTTAGTATGATGCTGATCTTCATAAAGCTCAAGAGACAAAACCAAACACTTTTGCATGTTGCAAATTCTTGTTTTTAATTCCTAAAATAACTGCTGTAACTACTGGTGATACAGGCCTTCCTTCCTTGCTTCCATTGGCTAGGGATGAAGCAGAGGAGTGTTCAGGCATAGAGATTTAGAAATATCAACAAATGATGGGTGAGATAAATTGTCTCCTAGGGACTGTGTACCTTCCTTTTGGATTTTTTTTTACATAACAGAATAACATTGTAGGATCACAGGAAATGGCAATAGGAACAACTCAAGATAAGGGAAGTATGGCTGTTGTAAGCAATTTGCAATCTTTAAGATGATTAGAATATACATTTAGCAACAGGACCAGTCTGTGGAAATTGAGTTATTTTATTTAACTCTTTATATGCAGAGTAGGAAAGATGAAGTAACCCAGGTAAACTATATCACAGACATGACAACCAGAATGTAGACATCACTGGGTATTCAGAGCAACCCATTTCTTCATTATTTAACTTTTAGATAATTTTGGACAAATTGCTGAGATCTTAAAGGGCTGATACTGTTTGAAGGCAAGGACAGGGAGAATGCAGACTGCCCTCAGGACTGTCTTCTCTTAATTTACTGAGATCAAGAAAGGAAGTGACAGGTGAGCATAAAATAAGAATTTGGGAGAGCTGGTCCAGCTCCTAGATCATTTCCTAGCTCCTAACAGACTGGAAAATTCAAGGTCAATCCAGTTTCCAGGAAATAAGAAGTCTACCAGGCCACAGACTTCCATACACAGGCCAACACAGAGAGATACTATAGTATTCTATTTCTTATTGCTTCATCAGGCCTATCATGGACAGGCTGTTCTGCTGGAAACCTCCAGCTCATACTCCTGCTTGATTGGAAAGCCCCATTTCTCTCTCTCCAAACCCTGCCCTCTCATAAAATCTCCAACAAAGAAAAGGTGCCAAAAGCCCAGTTCTGCATTTTTAGTGGCTTTTGGCAGCTCCTCCCCTGAAGTTGCCAGCCACCTAAGACCCTGACTAAAGTGTTCAGCTTTTAACCATACTTGGGCACAAACTCAGCTTGTGAAGGAGACATCATCACCCCTTGCCTACAGGATATATAAACTCCCTGCTTTAGTTTGCCCATGTGACTTCTTGGGCCCTGATCTCTGGGGCTGGAGGGCTAACCCAGGAGTTGCTTTGCTCAAATATACTTGTTCTTTTACTTTTTCAATTTTGTTTGATCTGGCTTACCTGCGTTGGTGGAGAAACCTACTATCACGCTACAGAAAACTGTTATCTTGGTGTCAATAACCTGGGAGAAGTTGAGCCTTCCTGCCGGGTGGACTAGGTTCGCCAGCCACGTGGGGGGGCCGGGGTGGGCACTCCTCTCCCTTTATCTTCCTCTCCACCAGACATGATCAACTTTTGACTTAGAGTAAGTCACCCATTTCCCAGACACCACCTAAAAGAGGTACTGGGTACCTTTACCGGGTCAAAGACCCCGGGATCCCCTGCCAAGCCACGGCCATGCCAGGGCAAGCCCAACCATTTCAGGAGCAGATGGGTCATTGCTCCTGGGGACCTTTGCGGAGGAGAGACATCCTTCCCAAAGGCTACCTCTACCCCTACTGCTCCACCCCAAGCTATTCTGGGGGAATGCCTTCCCTAGTCTTATGTCTCTGGCACAGGCTTGGAAATGGGCAACCCTGGGTCTAAACCCAATTCTCAGTCACCCAAGGGGTGTCTGCTCCAAAATTTACCCAAATTGGGGCTGTCTCACACCATAGGACAAACGGTTGGGCTCCCTTATCCAGGGTTTGTGAGCTCTGCACTCCCGCCCCTCCCTCTGTAGCCAGTGTTCAGTGGCCCAGGTTTTGTTGGCCAAGGTTGTGGTGGCTCCAGGGGCCACCCAGGGATTGACCCTGAGCCCTGCTACCTGACTAGGCTGCCTGAATCACTGGCTCCCCCTCACCTCTCTTCTTCCTTTTGTCTCTTCCCTGCTCTCTTTGTCTGTCTACCTGCCTCTCTGATGTCTCTACTCCAAGATGGCCTTTACTCTCCCCATTCTCCAATAGACCTTTGCATTAACTCTGTTGTTCATGGTGTATCCCTTGGAAGGGCATGCTGAAAGGTACTCACTTTGCCTTTTTTTACTCACTTAGCTTTCCTGCCATTTGGTCTGAACTATGCTGGGATTCTACGGGCCCACTCCACCTGCAGCAGATTCTATCTCCCGGTTTGTTTCTGTCTGCTTTTCCACACCACCATGCTGGAATCCTACCCCATGCTCTACTGGCATTGATCCAGCCACCCCAGCAGGAGCCATGGTCCTGGCTACCCATTTCATTTCACAGCCATTGCTAGATGTTGGAAAAATCCTAAAAAGGCTGAGGACATTCCCTAAACCTCCGTACAGGAATTGGTGAAAATGGCTTTTAAGGTTTTTAACACTGGAGAGGAGGCAGCTGAGTCTTCCTGGCAGGCTCAGATGCAACAGAAGGCTATACTCCACGCTCATGCCTTGGCAGCTGACATTGGCATTCCTGAAGAGGGAGCAAGGGAAGTCCACAAGGCTCCATCCCACTGGGGCCTAGCCAAAATCAACTTCGCCAGGGGCTTGCTTCAAATGGGGCCAGTAAGGCCACTGGTCCCAATGCTGCCCCAACCCTTAGCTGCCAACAAGGCCATGCCCTGTCTGCTGGCAGCCTGGTCACTGAAGTTGGAATGTGTCTATGCGGGCTCATCCTCTATGCCATGCCATGGAGGTCCAGCTCCACCAACACAGGCATCTGAGACTCTTCCAGCCCTCAAGCTCTTCAGCCTGGTGGAGGACTGACAGTACCCAAACGCTGAGACTCTCATCACCCTTGCAGAGTCTAGGGTAACACTCCAGGTAGCAGATAAATCCATCACCTTCCTGGTGGACATGGGAGCTACCTTTTCAATCTTGACCTCTCACTCGGGTCCCAGAGTTCCCTTGCCAATTTCTGTCATGGGAGTGGATGGGACCCCTTCCTTTCTGCCTAAGACCCTGCCTCTTCCCTGAATTTTTGCAGGGCTATTCTTCTCACACCCTTTTCTAGTCATACCCGTTTGTCTGGTACCTTTACTTGGCTGTGATATCCTCAGTTGCTTTGGGGCCACCCTCACCTTGGCCCTTATACTGTCTTCTGACATCTATCTTCTTTTTTCTTTAATTGCCTCACAGGACCCTGCAACCATCCTCCCTGCCCCTTCCTCATCTGATACCTCCTCCCACTCCTGCCCAGAGGCTGTGGAGGATTTACGCTCACCCCAGCCTTTGGAGGGAAAGGGGCTGCCTCACTACTGGGGGCATTCCCATAGTTAATGGACCCCTTATAGCCAAGCTCTTGGAGGCCCTCCAGCTCCCTGCAGAAGTAGCCATAATTCATTGCTGGGGATATCAGTCCTCCAGGGACCCAGTGGCCTTAGGCAATGCCGGGGCTGACTCAGTAGCCTGGGGACTGGCCTCCAGCTCCTCTGGATCTATAGGACATATTTTGTTTTTGACACCTTCCTATCAGCCTTGTTACCAACCAGAGGAGAGGAACAAACTCCTGAATAAAGGGGTCACACAGACAAAAGATGGAAGGTTCATCACCCCTTGCCTACAGGGTATATAAGCTCCCTGCTTTAGTTTGGCCATGTGACTTCTCCAGCCCCAATCTCTGGCACTGGAGGGCTCATGTGGGAGTTGCTTTGCTCAAATACACCTGTTCTTTTACTTTTTCATTTTTGCTTGATCTGGCTTACTGCATTGGTGGAGAAACCTATTATTGGGTTATAAAAGACCTATTACATTCTGTTTCCTCAACTGTGATATTTAATTATTTCAATACAATAGCAACACCACAAATCATTTATCATACATCATTATGAAAGATACAACAATAATTTCAGATATAACAATAATTTCAAAAACTGAAGCATTTTGAGAATTACCAAAATGTTTCACTGGAGCTGTTGAGGTGTTTCAGCAGATGAGGGCACTTGCCACCACCAACCCTGATGACTGAGGCTCAATCCTCAAGATACACATGGTTGTAAGAGAGAACCCACTCTTATAAGTTGTCCTCTGACCTCCACATACGCACTGTGGCATGTACACATATGTGTACACACACACAAAATAGATATAAATGTAAAACAAATTCAAAATGTCACACCAAGACACAAACACACCACACACAATACACATCATTGGAGAAAAGGTATCAGTCTTATTTGAGGCAAGGTTGTCACAAACCTCCAATCTGTAAAAGCGTAACAAAAATGGGGTATATCTATGTACTTCTAGGTTTGCTCTAGGTCCTGATCCTGATGGCTTACATGGAGTGCCAAGTGTGGCGCCTGATCTACAGGCTAAGGAAAGGTGCTTCACAGATAACCTCCTCGGATGAGGAACTGACAGGGAGATGCAGCCCTTCCTGACTCTCTAGCCTACTGCTCTTTCCAGAACACACAAGGAACACATTCATTCATCAGGTATTCACTCTCAGCCAATGGAACGAGGCAATAAATAGATAAAACATGATTATCTGAAGTCTTCTATGACCATAAATCCTATGGCATCTATTAAATTTACTAGCATACTAGGAATTTGTGAAAGTGATTGCATTTATAGTGAATTTAACATAATTAGGATCTTTATCATAATTAACCACCAGCTAAATAATACAATAAAAAGGCTAAGAACAAATTCTTTTTAAATTAGAAAACTAGGGGCTGGAGAGAAGGCTCAGTGGTGAAGAGCACTTGTTGCTCTTACAAAGGACTCAGGTTTGTTTCACAGCACCCACATGGTGGTTCAGAACCCTCTACAACTCCTGTTCCAGGGGATCCATAACTCTCTTCTGACCTCTGCATACATCAGGCATGTATCTGGTACACATATGTACATGCAGGAAAAACATTCATACACATGAATTTTTTAAAAATCAATCTAAATAGGGAGATAATACTAAAGATCTACATATGGCATTTATAAAATATTATTTTAAAAATTTATGTGCCATATATAAGTAAGATTGCAGTTTTATTGGAATATCTAAAACACAATGAACAAATTGAGGTATATCACATTATTAATAGGAAATCCATTTCCACCAGGTTATTTACTATTTGTTTAATAATACAACTTCATATTAATAAAAAGACAATGAGTTAATGTTGGTCTAGTCCTCTGAAAATTCTGATATAAAGCATATAAATTTTTCAGTAATTAAATAAATAAGGCAGGACCAAGGAGGGCTCAGAGGTAGAATGCTTGCCTAGGTATACATGAAACTCTTGGGAGAGCAGTATGGTACATATTGAAATAAATTTAGTACATGATCTGTAGTCATATTAGGGAAAATACTTACTTAGAAATTACCTAATGACACAAAGGAAGAAGCATAGGGAAACCATTCCCCACTTCCTCTCTCCAAATGATGGACACACCCACCCCCAAGCACAGGTCTCTGGATAAGTATGATTCCCCAATTCTTTCTGAGAAGCCAGAGCCAGAAATACATTCTTTCTCTTCATATAAGAGATGATGGGAAAACTATGATAAAAATTTGGGAGCCGCGTGGTGGTGGTGGCATGCACCTTTATCCCAGCACTCAGGAGGCAGAGTCAGGCAGATCTCTGTGAGTTCAAGGCCAGCTTGGTCTACAGAGCGAGATCCAGGACAGGCACCAAAACTACACAGAGAAACCCTGTCTCAAAAAAAAACAACAACACAAAAACAACAAAACAAACATACAAACAAACAAACAAAACAAAACAAACAAACAAAAATTTGGATCTTTTGGAAATTTTAACCCTTCCCCCATACTACCTTCTTTTTAAGGAGCATCACTGGAGATGAGAAAAGCTGCATTTCAGAAATGCGGTCAAAATGGTTTTTGACACTGTTTACTCTATTGGCATAATTTTGTAGAAAAAGAACAACTTTGGCCATTTAGGGATTTTTTTATATACATTTTTTTTAGAAATCTCAGACTTGTATTTTGTGTTTGACATTTTTATTAAGTTCTTTTTGTAACTGGAACCATGCCACAGTATGGAGAAACTGCCTTCTTTCAACTCTTTGCCTCTGCTGTTTTCTAATTTTTAGGTGGAAAGATAGCAGATACATCAAATTTACCTTTCTGTGTAATTAAAATTGTATTTATCTGTCAAAAAAGGAATGGCTTAATTATACCCTAGCAATTGCCAGAATAACTGGCTAACATCTAAATACAAAAACAACAAAAGCAGTGACTTAGATAAGCTCTTATATCAAATATCAAAGTAAGCCCCTAGTGGACTAAATGGTGAAATATTTCCTTTAATTCTTTCCATGTTAAGAAAAAAAACAATCAAACATTTATGAAGTCTCTAGATGGACAATTATCTTTCAAAAGTTTATGACAACAATGGAAATTAAACAGCAAAAATAAATTGCTCAAAAACTACAAGAAAAATTATTTTAATATTGAAAACTGAATTATTATAAGAGAAACACAATTGAGAAATATTCATAATGACACAGAAAATTAGCATATAACAAACAGCTTATTCAGACTTTCAAAAATATTCAAGCTAAGAGATAAAGAGGCCAAGAATAAAAACATGCCATTCATACAAGAAACTCAAATAAATTAGGTGCATAAGGACATTCTTAAAGTATTGATAGCAACAAAAAAACTGTAAACAAACTGTTCAATAAGTTCTAACTCAACATACCACCATGTAGTCATGAAAATTTATAATGACTACATTTCCCAGGTGGAAGAAGGTTGCTATTGAGACATGGAAATGAGTCTTAATAATAACTCCACTCACTGTGTATATTAGGCACATAGGAAATAAAAAAAAATGAAATTCACTATTTATATTTTTCAGACAAATTATAGTAGAACATTACATATTTTTATGTATTTAATATATTATAGATTTTATTGTATTTTTCAACATATAAAGGAGAACAGGAAGAAAAACAAAAGAAATGAGGACTATGGTATCCAAAGGTAAGCAGCTTTCTAGTGCTCTTTTACCACACCAGAGCCCTCTGGGGGGCTCCTGATGCTACCTGTGGAGCTCGGTTCTAGATGTCAGTGCCATATGTTACTTCCTCTTTCTCCTTAGTGTAAAGAGGTGAATCCTTGATCCATGTTCTCGAGGGCATCTTAGGTTCTTTATGGAGTTACATGTAAACAATAGGTAAAGTTTCATTCCTTACAGCACCTAAGTCAAGGATCTCACTTACTAGAATTGGAATGACGTACCCAATCCTGGCTTTATGACTTTGACAGTCCAATGGCTTCACTGCAACTAAGAAAGCTGTGGAATAGTCAAAACCAAGATGCAGAACTGTTTGGTGGAGTTTATACTTAAACTTTTGAATATGAAAATTAATCTCAGTTGAAAAGTTCAGGTAAGTAGGAGGGAACACTTTTAAAGGAATTCAATATTGTGACTCATGTTCAAAGTAACCATGGACAGCAGAAACCCAAGGAATTCCATTTGCTATCTTAGGCTATGACTAACTGTGGTACAGGTTTTGTGAGTGTTTTTTAAACTTGAAATCAATGAATGTAATATAAGCTTTACTTGGACTTTATCTGAATTTCAACAGGTACTGACAGATGCTCTTAGAATGAATAGGCCCCAATTCCCAAACAGCACAGCATTTCAAAGCTATTTTTGATTCTGAAATGAGAAGCAATTCCAGGAAGACAGTCCTGAGCCTTTTTCCCAGCTACAGAAATAGCTCCTCTTGTGGCCCCTCTGACCCACACAAAGGAAGCTGGTTGAGAAGATGTACTTTTATCCATAATCCTATGACTAGTGTAGCCCACAAGTGGAAAAGTAGGCTGTTAGGTCATCTTCAGAGAACCTATTCTCATATTTCCCAGAACCAGGTATACATACAAAGCCACAGAGTTCTCAATTCCTCTTCTTTTCTGAAATGATCTTAAGGGAGACTCGTTTACAGAGTGAATGAAGGGGGAGGGGTTATCGATCACTGTTAACCGTCTACCAAATAACGCAATTCTTCTAGAAAAGTTTTGGCAACCCCAGCCTCAAATCCTTGGGCCCCTGTTTTACTGGTTGTAATTCCCACCAGCCTGAACCACAATTTGCCTTTTCATGGCTTCCTACTCCTTACTTGGGATGTTCAAGGCTTTCTCATTCAAAAATAAAAGACTTTCACTGAATTATCCTCCAGTATCACCCCACCTTATTTGTCCTTCACATCCAAGCTTCCAGAGCTGATGAATTCCTATTGAGCCAAATGGAAACTCCAGCTTAGCTTTCAGGCATAGTGACAATTGTGAAGGCAATACAGACTCCATCTTAGGGTAGGGCCACCATCTCAGACCACCTGCTGTACTCAGTTCCAGAAAGGACCTCAGGAATGTGCCATGACAACTCGAACAGAGCAGTATGTTCCTGCAGACATTCTGTCTTTGGTTTATGGCCCTTAAAGATATCCAGATAATCCTGCTGAGCAATCCAGATAATCCTGTTGAGTGGGTTGTGGTTTCCCGCCAAAAGTACAATCCAATAGTTTCAAACATGGCTTCAAGCCAAAAGTCTAGACCAATAGTTTTAAAAATCACCTTGCCCCATATCCTTTCTACCCAATCCCAAGCATGAAATTCCCAACTTGTGGTTTTCCCTATAAAAACTTTCTACACCTGGGCTCATGGCCGCTGCCACATTTCCTTCCATCTGCCATGTGTTGGCCCAGCTTGAACCTAACAATAAAAGGACCCTTATGTGCTAGCATCGGAAACCAGCTCTGTGGTGGTCTCTGGGGGTTTTGCAGGTACAACAACAATGACTTTATAGGGCACCTTTCTAAACCAGGGATTCTTTTCTTATTTTATAATTTGATTTAATTTTATATATCAGCTATGGATTCCCCTGTCCTCCCTCCTCCCCCCCCCCCCCCCCCCCCCCCCCCCCCCCCCCCCCCCATTCCCATCTCTTCCAGGGCAAGGACTCCCTTGGGAATTCAGCTCAGTCTGGTAGATTCAGTCCAGGCAGGTCCAGTCCCCTCCTCCCAGGCTGAGCCAAGTGTCCCTGTATAGGCCCCAGGTTCCAAACAGCCAGCTCATGCACTAAGGACAGGTCCCGGTCCCACTGCCTGGGTGCCTCCCACACAGTTCAAGCTAATCAACTGTCTCACTTATCCAGAGAGCCTGATCCAGTTGGGGGCTCCTCAGCTATTGTAAACCAGAGAGTCTTATTTGTTAAACATTTTCTTGATTAAAAATATACAAAGATCATCCCCTGCTGCATTAGTGACCACCAGAGCCACAGTCCCTACCTGCACCTGACTGGTGGAAGAAGTGAGTGTCTGAGTGATGGCTGGACACCCCTGCCCTCTAGGTCTCAGCCCCTGGGGGCACATCCCAGGCCCTTCTCCCACCTACCTTCATCTCAGTAACTCAGGAGCAACATCATCTCCCCCAACCACTCCCTACTGCATCAGCAACCTCCAGAGCCAGTCCCTATCTGAACCCAATTGGTGGAAGAGGTGAGTATCTGAGTGCTGGGCTAGATACCCCCCACCCCCACTTCAAGTGCCCCCAGGCCCTCTAGATCCTAGCTTCTGGGAGGCACATCCTACACCCCTCCCCCACCTACCTCAGTCCCAGTGACATGGCAGCATCCCCCTCAAACCATCCGCAGCCTCTTCAGAGACCACTGCCACATTAGCAACCACAAGAGCCACAGTCCCCACCTGCACCCAATTGGTGGAAGAGGTGAGTGTCTGAGAGCCCAGCTGGAGAGCCCTGCTCTCTAGGTACTAGCCCCAAGGAACATATCCTGTGCCCCTCACTCACTCACCTCAGTCCTAGATTGGTAGAGGAGTGACCATTGGAGCTGTAGACCCCACCTACACCCATTAGAGGAAGAGCCCCTAGTGACTGGGCAATAACAGCCTCTTCCCAACCATCCCCTGAAGCCTCAGCGACCCCCAGAGCCACAGACCCCACTTGTACTAATTGGAGGAGAGGCAATCCCTGGAGCCACAGGCTCCACCTGCACTAATTGGAGGAAGAGATGGGTAGATGGCAGTGTAAGAATACATTCAACAACATAAGGAGCAATATGGCACCACCAGAAACTAGTGGTTCTAAAACAGCAAGACCTGAACATCCCAATGCTGATGAAGCAGATGAAAATGACCGTAAAAATAACTTTATGGAGATGATAGTGACTTTTAAAGACAAAATGAAAAATTCCCTTAAAGAAATGGAGAAAAAGACAAAGAACTGGAAGAAATCAATAAATCCCTTAAAGAAAACCAAGAAAAAACAAACAGGTGAAAGAAACAGTTCAACAGTTCAAGACTTGAAAATTGAAATAGAGGCAATAAAGAAAACATAAGCTGAGGGAATTCTGGAAATGGAAAACCTGGGTAAATGAACAGGAACTACAGATGCAAGCATCACCAACAGAATACAAGAGATGGAAAAGAGAATCTCAGACACTGAAGATATGATAGATGAAATAGATTCATTGGTCAAAGAAAATGTTAAATCTAACAAAGTATTAACACAAAACATCCAGAAAATCTGAGACCCATAAAAAGACAAAACCTAAGAATAATAGGGATAGAGGAAGGAGAATTCCAGCTCAAAGGCACAGAAAATATAGTCAACAAAATCATAGAAAACTTTCCCAACCTAAAGAAGGTCATGCTAATGAAGGTACAAGAAGTTTACAGAACACCAAATAGACTGGACCAAAAAAAAAAATTCCCCTCGCCACATAATTATCAAACCACTAAACATACAGAATAAAGAAAGAATATTAAGAGCTGCAAAGGAAAAAGGCCAAGTAACATATAAAGGCAGTCCTATCAGAATTACACCAGACTTCTCAATGGAGACTCTAAAAGCCAGAAGGTCCTAGACAGATGTTTTGCAGACACTAAGTGACCATGGATGCCAGCCCAGGTTACCATACCCAGCAAAACTTTCAATAACTATAGATGGAGAAAACAAGATATTCCATGACAAAACCAGATTTAAACAATACCTATCCACAAATCCAGCCCTGAAGAAAGTATATAGAAGAAAGAAAATAGAAGGAAAACTCCAACCCAAGGAAGTTAGTTGCACCCATGAAAACATAGCCAATATATAACCACACATCAGCAAATCCCAAAGAAGAGAAACACACACACACACACACACACACACACACACACACAACCACAACCACAACCACTAACAAAACCAAACAAAACAGGAATTAACAATCACTGGTCATTAGTATCTCTCAATATTAATGGTCTCAATTTGCCTATAAAAAGACACAGGCTAACAGAATGGGTAGGATAACAGGACCCATCCTTCTACTGCATAAGAGAAACACACCTCAACCTCAAAGACAGATATTACCTCAGAGTAAAGGGTTGTGAAAAGCTTTTCCAATCAAATGGACCTGAGATACAAGCTGGTGTAGCTATCCTAATACTCAACAAAATAGACTTCAAACTAAAATCAATCAAAAGAGATGGAGAAGGACATTTCATATTCATTACAGGAAAAATCCATCAAGATGAAGTCTCAATTCTGAACATCTATGTCCCAAAATACAAGGGAACCCACATTTGTAAAAGAAATATTACTAAAGCTTAAATCACACATCAAACCCCACATACTAATCATGGGAGACTTCAACACCCCACTCTCACCAATGGACAGGTCTGCCAGACAGAAACTTGACAGAGAAATAAGGGAACTAACAGATGTTATGACTCAAATGGACTTAACAGACATCTATAGAACATTTCACCCAAACACAAAAGAATATACCTTCTTTTCAGCATCTCATAGAACCTTCTCTAAAATTGACCACATACTAAGTTACAAAGCAAACCTCAACAGATACAAAAAATTGGAATAACACCCTATGTCTTATCCAAAAACCATGGTTGGAATTGAACAACAACACAAATTGTAGGAAGCCTACAAACTCATGGAAATTGAACAACACTCAAACTGAATTACCACTGGGTCAAGGAAGAAATAAAAAAAGAAATTAAAGACTTCATAGAATTCAATGAAAATGAATGAACAACATATCCAAACTTATGGGACACTATGAAAGTAGTGATAAGAAAAAAGTTCATAGCACTAAGTGCCTACATAAAGAATTTGGAGAAATCTCACACTAGAATACCTGAAAGCTCTAGAACAACAACATCAACAAAAAAACAAAACAAAACAAAACAAAACAAAAAAAAACCTCATCCAGGAGGAGTAGATGTAGTTGAAAGTTTCTTGGTCTGCCTGGCCCCCTGGCAGAACTGGTCATTTGGGCAAGAAACTGTTCTTGCCTGGACTGCTTGACATTATGTTATATAAACTGGACATAAAAAATGACCACTAAAAGTAGATGGCAGGAAATAATCAAATTGAGGGCTGAAGTCAATAAAATAGAACCAAAGAGAACAATACAAAGAATCAATGAAACAAAGAGTTGGTTGTTTGAGAAAACCAACAAGATAGACAAACTCTTATCCAAACTAACCAAAAGGCAGAGGTAGAATACCCAAATTAACAAAATCAGGAATGAAAAGGAGGATAAAACAACAGACACTAATAAAATTATTAGGTCATACTTCATAAACCTCTACTCCACAAAATTGGAAAATCTAAAAGAAATGGACAATTTTCTGGATAGGTACCACATAACAAAATTAAATCAAGACCAGACAAATAATTTAAATAGTCCTATAACCCCTAAGGAAATAGAAGCAGTCACCAAAAGTCTCCCAACCAAAACAAAACAAAAACAAAATCAAATCAAATCAAATCAAAACAAAACAAAACAAAATGCCCAGGGCCAGATTGTTTCAGTGCAGAATTCTACCAAAATTTCAAAGAAGAGCTAATACCAATATTCCTCAAATTGTTCCACATAATAGAAACAGAATGAACATTGTCAAACTCTTTTTATGAGGCTACAGTTACCCTGATACCCAAACCACACAAAGATGTAACTTAGAAAGAGAATTACAGATCAATCTCTCTCATGAATATTAATGCAAAAATACTCAATAAAATACTGGCAAACTAAATCCAAGAACACATAAAAAAAATCATCCACCATAATCAAGTAGGCTTCATCCCAGAGATGCAGAGATGGCTCAACATACAAAAATCAGTCAATGTAATTCACCATATAACAAACTGAAAGAGAAAAAAACCCCCACATGATGATCTCATTAGGTGCTGAAAAAGCCTTTGACAAAATCTAACATCCCTTCATGATAAAGGTCTTGGAGAGATCAGGAATACAAAGGACATATCTAAACATAATAAAGGCAATTTAGAGAAAGCCAGTAGCCAACATCAAACTAAATGGAGAGAACCTCAAAGTAATTCCATTAAATCAGGAACAAGACAAGGCTGTCCACTCTCTCCATATCTATTCAATATAGTACTCAAAGTTCTAGCTAGAGCAATAAGACAACAAAACGAGGTCAAGGGGATACAAATTGTAAAGGAAAAAGTCAAACTTTTATTATTTGCAGATGACATGATAGTATACATGAGTGACCCCTAAAATTCTACCAGGGAACTCCTACCACTGATAAACACCCTCAATAATATGGCAGGATACAAGATTAATTAAAAAAATCAGTATCCCTCCTATATGTACATGATAAATGATCTGAGAAAGAAATCAGAGAAACAACACCCTTTATAACAGCCACCAATAATATAAAATATCTTGGGAGTAACTCTAACCAAACAAGTGAAAGACCTGTATGACAATAATTTTAAGTCTTTAAAGAAAGAAATTGAAGAAGATATCAGAAAATGGAAAGATCTCCCATGCTCTTGGATAGGATCAACATAGTATAAATGGCCATCTTACCAAAAGCAATCTACAGATTCAATGCAATCCTCATCAAAATTCCAACACAATTCTTCACAGACCTCAAAGAACAATATTCAACTTCATGGAAAAACAAAAATCCCAGGATAGCCAAAACAATCCTGTACAATAAAGAAACTTCTGGAGGCATCACCATCCCTGACTTCAAATTCTATTATAGAGTGGCAGTACTAAAAACAGCTTGGTATTGGCATAAAAAACAGACGCTTGAATCAATGGAATCAAATGGAAAACCCCGATATCAATCCACACACCTATAGACACCTAATTTTTCACAAAGAAGCCAAGATTGTAACAATGGAAAAAAGAAAGCATCTTCAACAAATGGTGCTGGCAGAACTGGATGTCAACATGTAGAAGATTGCAAATAGATCCATATCTATTGCTATGTACAAAACTCAAGTTCAAGTAGATCAAAGAACTCAACATAAATCCAGTTACACTGAACCTGATAGAAGAGAAAGTGGGAAGAAGCCTTGAATGCATTGGCTACTTCCTAAATATAGCACCAGTAGCACAGACACTGAGAGAAACAATTAATAAATGTGACCTCTTGAAACTGAGAAGCTTCTGTAAGGCAAAGAACACGGTAAATAAAACAAAACAACAGCCTACAGAATGGGAAAAGATCTTCACCAACCCCACATCTGACAGAGGGCTGATCGCCAAAATATACAAATAACTCAAGAAACCAGACCTCAAAATACCAAATAATCCAATTAAAAATGGGGTACAGATCTAAACAGATAATTCTCAACAGAAGAATCTCAAATGGCTGAAAGACATTTAAGGAATTGCTCAACATCCTTACCCATCAGGGATATGCAAATCAAAATGACACTGAGATACCATCTTACACCTGTCAGAATGACTAAGAGAAAAAACACTGATGACAGCTTATGTTGGAGAGGATGTAGAATAAGGGGAACACTCCTCCACTGCTGGTGGGAGTGCAAACTTGTATAGCCATTTTGGAAATCAATATGGCAGTTTCTCAGAAAATTGGGAATCAACCTACCTCAACATCCAGCAATACCACTTTTGGGCATATACCAAAAAGATGCTCAATCATACCATAAGGACACTTGCTCAACTATGTTCATAGCAGTATTATTCATAATAGCTGGAACCTGGAAACAACCTAGATGCCCCTCAACTAAAGAATGGGTAAAGAAAATGTGGTACATTTACACAATGGAGTATTACTCAGCAATAAAAAACAGTGACATCATGAAACTTGTAGGCAAGTGGATGGAACTAGAAAATATCACCCTGAGTGAGTTAATCCAGACCCAGAAAAACAAACATAGTATGTACTCACTCATAAGTGGATATTAGATGCAAAGCAAAGAATAACTAGGATACAATCCACAACCCCAGAGAAGCTAGGTAAAGAGGAGGACCCTAAGAGGGACGTACATGGAGGGCCCCAAGAAGGGGAAATAGTTAAGATCTCCTGGGTAAACTGGGAGAGGGGATAGAAGGGAGGGGAAGGAGACAGGGAACATGAGGGATTGAGGTGGCTGAGTTGGGAGAGGGACAGAGAGAAAGAACAATGAAAGAGACATCTTGACAGAGGGAGCCATTATGGTTAAAGGAGAAAGCTGGTACTTGGGAAATTCCTGGGATTACACAAGGATGGCCCCAGGTAAGACTCCTAGCAGCAGTGGAGAGGGTGCCTGAACTGGCCTTCCCCTGTAATCAGATTAGTGACTACCCTAATTGTCATCATAGAACCTACATCCAGTGACTGATGGAAGCAGATGTAGTGATCCATAGCCAAGCCCTGGGCTGAGCTCCTGGAGAGCAGTTGAAGAGGGGAAGGAAGGATCATATGAGCAAGGGGGGTCAAGATCATGATGGGGAAAACCACAGAGACAGCTGACCCAAGCTAATGAGAGCTCACGAACTCTGGACTGACAGATGGGGAACCTGCATGTGACCGAACTAGGCTCTCTGAATGTGGGTGACAGTTGTGAGGCTTGATCTGTTTGTGGGGCCCCTGGCAATGGGACCAGGACTTATCCTGGGTACATGAACTGGCTTTTTTGAGCCCATTCCCTAGGGTAGGATACCTTGCTCAGCTTTGATGCAGGGGGCTGGGGGTGGTGGGGTGGTGGTGGTGGCTAGGCCCTACCTCAACTTGGCATGCCAGATTTTGTTGATTACCCAAAGGAGTCCTTACCCCCTCTGAGGAGTAGATGAGGGGTTGGGGAGAGAAGGGGAGGGAGGGGTAACTGTGGATGGTATGTAAAATGAAAAAATTTAATAAAAAATTTTTTTGAAATTAAAAAAAGAATATACAAAGATAAGGACTGTGACAAGTCAAACAACACAGAAGCAGATAATAAAGACAGCATCCAAGTCTCCTACCCAGCTCTTGTTATATCTACATCACACACACACACACACACACACACACACACACACACACACACACACCAGAGAGGGTGTGTGTGTTCCATTATGTACTCCTGGCTTGCCTAGCACTTACAGAGATCTACCTATTCCTACCTCTCAGTGCTAGGATTAGAGGGGTGTACCACTATTACCCAGAAAAAAATAAATTTTTGATCCTGTGAGATGGCACAGCAGGTAAACAGGCATTTGTCATGCCAACTGTTGACATGATTCCCCAGAACTCACACAAAAGTGCAAAGGAGGAACCAACTCTATGAAACTGTCTTTGGACCTGCATACCTGTGTCCTGGCACAAATGTGTGTGGCTACTGCTCTTAATTACTACATCTTCCTGTAGCTTGCTGATGTATATTAAGATCAACTGCATTGCTGTTTTATAGGTGATTGATATTGTTACTTTATTTTTTCACATTCTGTCATGTAGTAAGAGAGATAAAATCACATTCTGCTATGACATGAATTGCTAAACAGTCTTATTAATAAAAAACAAACAAACAAACCTGGAGCCAGATATTGGGGTGAAAGCTGAAAGATCAGAGAAACAGAACAAGCCAGCCATGTTCTTACCTCCATGGAATCCTCAGCCTCATGAGAGACACTTCCTGTTTACTCATGTCTTATATACCTTTCTGTGCCCTGCATCTTACTTTCTTCCTAGTGCTGGGATTAAAGGTGTGTGCCACCATGCCTGGCTCTGTTCCCAGTGTGGCCTTGAACTCACAGAGGTCTGGATGGATCTCTGCCTCCTGAATGCCAGGATTAAAGGAGTGTGCTACTACTGCCTGACCTCTATGTGTAATACAGTGGCTGACTTTGTCCTCTGATCCCCAGGCAAGCTTTATTGGGGTACACAATATATCACCACATTCTGCAATTGAGTTTCTACCCTTGTGTTTTCTGCAAGTTTTGCATTAGTGTGTTTTTTTTTTAAATACTCCCTTCTGTGGAAAATTCATTGTGGTTCTGTAATTGTAGCAGCCTCTTTAAGGGACTCTTCTTGTTTGGATATATGGTCATAACTTTAATATTTTCCTCAATCTTTCACCATGATAGTGTCTGGGTATGTGGAAGGGAATGGTTTAGTGATCTCCTGGCTCCAAGGGAGAAGAAACTTGCATGGTTCTCATTTCCTCTGAGTTCCATGGCAAGGCCCTGTGTTTATCTGGATCTTTGGAGCCTTGCTGGTCTTGATGCTTAAATCCTTGGCTGATAAAGGTCAGAGGTCCTTCCCAGTTGATTCTGTACAGTTCAAGGAAGCTCTTGGGTTCCGATAGTCAGCAACTGTCATTGCTTACATTCTCCCTCCCTGAACTAGCTTCCTAGCCAGCCTCTGAGTTATGGTTGCTGCATCTTTTCACTGTGAGAATCAAGGGCAGTTCAGAGTGCGACCTCAGGCTCCCTCTGTTCACCAGACTGCAGCTGCTCGGTCCCTGCTTTGCTAGCTCTCACAAGTGGGAGCACAGGTCTCCAGATGGAAATGCATAAACACTCCTGTGCTCTTGGCTTTCTTTCTTTTAGTCCATCCTCAGGTTACCTCTATGGAGTCTGACTCAGAAAACGAAAGTCAACAGGTAAGTGCCTCAGTTCTGGCTTCCATCTTCTTCACATAGTCCCTTTGGCTAGAAGGAAGGAGGCATTATACTGTATCTTCTCTGCTTCCTTAGCATGTGGGTGGGTGTGTCATAGCACATATATGCTCAGTATACAACTTACAGGAGTCAGTTCTTTCCTTCCACCATGTAAGGTGGGGTAATTGAATTCAGGCTATCAGACTTGGCAGCAATCACCTTTACCCACCGAGCCACATCATAGGTTCAAGCTTTTTCAGCTTTTATGTATAGGTGAATTGCCCCAGGACCTTGTTAAGATGCAGACTCCAATTTAGAGAATTCAGGGAAGTCTTGAAATTGTGTTTATCCAACAAACTCCAGGTGAGGGCAATGCTGCTAATTTTTGGACTACACTTTTAGTAGGAAATCACTACTATTATGCCCCTGCTTTTGAGAGTCATCCTTCCTCTCTCTTTCTCTGTGGCCTTAATGGCAGAATGGCTCTGGGACATGGAATAAATACAGCCAGATAACATAATCTCTGCAATGTATGTCATCATTTTAATCATCATATCACCCCTTGCAGACAGCATGTATAAAACAGAAGAAGGAAACTTGGGATCAAATATGCTACTTTTGCCCAAGTCCAGCAGATCATATCTGTGTTCTTCCCCCTTTCCTTGCTGCTCTTCATCATCTGCCTCATCCAGCTTTTTTCAAGACTATGGTGATTATGGGACTAGGAAAGTGCACTTGCCTAGCATGATTGAGGCCCTGGGTTCAATCCCTAGAACTACCCAAAACCAAAATAACAAAACAATTTCTTTGGGTCAGTGGGATGGCTCAGTTGGTAAAAGTGCTTTGTGCACAAGTCTAAAAAGAGAATGGTGATTATATGCTGACACTCATTCTAACACAATTTTTTATACATATACCAAAACACAGAAGGAACAGTAAGACTAAATGACTTTGTGTGTGAATGCATTCATGCACGCATGCATGTGTGTGTCTGTGTTGCCAGTTAACATTTACTGTATTTGCTTTCCTTTCCTCCATCCCTCCATTCATATAATTTGATTAAAAATCTAATATTCACTGGGGCTGGAGAAATGGCTTAGCAGTTGAGAGAACTTACTGCTCTTGCAGAAGACTTGGCATCCACATGGCAGCTCACAACCATCTGTAACTCCAGTTCCAGGGGATTCACTGTCTTCTTCTGGCCTCCTCAGGCACCAAGCACACAGTGCGATGCACGTCATATGTGGGGCACTCACACACATATATAAAATAAGTATTTTTTAAAATCTAATATTCAATCAAAACCCACATTTTCCCCCACTGCACTCAGTGTTTTTTTATAGCTTCCCTGCCTCCTGTCTTGAACCAAAATTATAGATCATTTTAGAACAATTTGCCATCTAAATGTACACTTACTTTTTGTTATATTTTAAAAGCATTCATTGTTTAGCTTATTTAGTTACACTTTTGTGAATTCTGAGAAATTCTAAAACAACAACTGGTATAAAGGCTGATGTTTGGGCACTATATAGTATGAACACTATAACACTAGTATTTTGCTACTCTACTGCATTCATAAGGGGAGGCACTTGGCACTGGTTAGGACCCAGGTCCAGTCAGGGGCCTGTGGCTCTGCCTACCCCTGACTGTGTTGGGCTAGCCATGCCAGCTGTCTCTGCTACCTCGGGGCCAGTCAGATGGACCAGGACTTCACAGACCTTCAGTAACTTGCATCTTCAGGAGGCGGTTGCCTGTATTGCTGCTTGAGCATATTTGAAAACAGTTAATCGTAATAATCTAAGATAAATCAGTATCTAAATCCTAGCAACATTTCCCCCTACTGTCTACATATACATGATCTCCATGATCTTTCTAAGAGGCAGGAGCCTCTGGCACAGCTATAAAGCCATTCAGGAAACCACTTAAGGCTTCTCTGTAACTGTGCCCCTTACAAACAGCTTAATTTACTTTCTAAGGGAAACAGGAGATTAACAATATGTTTCTGCTCTGGCCTACCAACATGTTTTTCATTTCTTAGTTTCCTATACTGGGTGGCCTAGTCCAATGAACAATAATTCTGAACAAACAAAGCTGTTTAAATAAGTCAAATGGCTTGTGAGGTATCCCTTTCAAAACAAATTGGAACTGAGTAACAGAATTTGAGGAGTCAAAGGAAAACATGGCTGTAATTCACAGGCTCTCTTCTTTCATCTTACATTCACTTTACCTTTGAAAAGTCACGCTTTTTCTGTTTCTCAGAGATTTTAAATATGCCAGCAATTCTGCAAGCAGATAGATGTGTAACTCAACTGAAATCTCCCCAAGAAGCCCCCTTTTTCTTTCCTTAGCTCCATTATCTTCTCTTTTGACTGCATTTTAGAAATTCTGTATTAGTTCTATTTGCTAATTCTAAAAACAACACAACAGAAACAACAATAAGATGCAAGCAGAATGTGTTTCCCTGGGGATTGCAACTGTTCTTTTCAATAGTTTCTGGTTCCTCCCTATGATACTTGCAGAATGGAACACCATAAGGAAACAGTATTTCACATGGAACTCAAAGACTATCATCAGCATTCACATTTAATTTTTAAAAAGGATATATGGGTCCTATTTTTGATTGCCTATTGTATATGTGGTATTTTAGGTTCTTAAAAGAAAATAAAATAGCATATAACAGGGTCTGCAATGTTGGAAATATGAAATTCTTGAGTGTCTGCTTTCCTGATAGTGAAAGTTTACCCAGAAGTGGTGGCCCTGTACCTTAGCTCTACAATACAGACACAGCTTTGAATGTCCTGATGAACCAGACCACTTTGCATTATTACTATACATATCATTCCCCACGTTTATTGAGAATGTTGGTTCTGGGCTCATTTCTGCTTCTCTCTGGTCTTCAATTTCAATGATTTCAATATGCACACAGGGGATCCTTCCAACCCTGGCCTCATAGTTCACTCACTTCCAACTGGCAATGACCTTGACTTCAACTGGCCCTATGATAGCCCCACATGGACAGAAAAGTGGGATTCTGACAAATCCTCTGCAGCCCACTATCTCTCACACTTCTAGCTTACCTTTGTAACCCTTCAGTATCCAGGCTCTTGCCCCACAGTCAGACCACCTTTTCACTGGCCCTCTCCTCTGTGCATCTCTGTCCTTTAGCTGGAATTCTAAGACCAATTACTGTAATCATACTCTTGCTAGTCTTGCTTCAGCTCTGACTAAATACAACTCTGCTGTCTCATACTGCACCTGGAGACTGCTTGGGGCTGGAGGAAGATTCACAACCATGGTAGTAATGTGCTAAGTTTCAAATTCACAACTCTAATGCTGTCTGAACATCACCCCCACAGTCCAGTCACCCATATATTCTCATGGTAACCCTGTCACACTTCCTTCTCTCTCTTCAGATTCCCACAGGCTCTTGTCATGTCCTCATGCTTACTCCACAATCTTGCTTTCTACTTTTCTGAGAATGCTGAAGCATTCAGAAGACAATTCCATGAATCTAGTTATCCTTTCTGCCACCTGTGTACCCATCCTTACACTCTGCCCTCCTGCCAGTTATCAGAGGTAAAATTGTCAAGTATCTATAAAATTGTCATGTCAGGCATGGGCTCTATCTCATCTATCAAGGTGTGTTTGATAACTCTCCTCCCATCTCCTACACCATTAGTCTTTGCTCTCTATTAGATCATCCACAGAATCATATACACATACATCTTTTTCTCAAATTTAATTTTTAAAATTTATTATTGTATGTACGATGAATGCATATGATGTGTATGTATGAGAGTATGTGCCATAAAAGTCAGAGTGAGGCAGACAAATAGAGGAGACAGTTTAGTAACCCAGGAGCTCCATTTGGTTTTGGGTTATGCATCTTTCATGCTTGTAGTAATACACTTGGTATCCCAATTCCTTCACATGCACTGTGTCCTCTAGTAATCTTTAAGGAAGCATTCCCTGTTAACTATCTTATGCCTATGAATATTATGGGTTTGCATATGATTATGGGAAAGGGCATGTGCTGCAAGAAAAATAAATGTATGACCTATGACCTAATCTATCAATCAAAATAGAGAGCCATTCTAATATACCCCTTAGTAACCAAACTCCTCCTTCTCTCCAACCCCACTAAAGAAAGCACCCAAACAATAATTGGATCCTTGAGTGTTCTCATTTGGGGGCCTCCATCAGTCCTGAGTGTCTCCCTCTATAACTTTAACCATCACTCTGCCCCAAACAAAGTTGTCTTGCTTCTTTTTGTAACTCTCTATAAACCCCACATTTCCAGTTCTTCAGATTAAAGACCAAGAATCTGGAAATACCCAGCCCAAATCTCAACCACCAGTAGCAAGAGAACTTTCCTGAGTTGGTTTTCTTCTGTACTCAAGGGTTCCAAGGACTAAGCATGAACCAGTTAGGCTTCTGTAGGAAGTGCTTTTATCAAGTGAGCCATTTCACCAGCCTTTTTTTCTATCACTTAAAAAGAAAACAGCACTTTCTTTGGCCCACATTTCTATCAACCATCATCTCATTTCTTCAAAGAAAAAAATAAACCTTCAAAAGAACTGGTTATATTTTCTCTTTCAATTTTTCCATTCCTATTTTCTCCAAACTGTCACCTCCACTGAGACTGTTCTTGTCATGACCCCATTTCTTTGTTTCCATTTGGAACAAAATTATTCAAAAGAACAGTCAATGTACACTGTTGCCAATTTTTTCCTTTTGTTCTTTTAAACCCTATTCTATTTCCTAGCAAGCCACTGAAAGTACTCTTGACTCATGGGTGGTTTAAATGAGAATGGCCCCCAATAGGCTCATGTATTTGAATGCTTGGTCCCAAGTTGGTGGGACTGCTTGGGAAGAATTAGGAGGTGTGGCCTTGTTGGAGAAAGTGTGTCTCTGGGGTTGGTTTTGAGGTTTCAAAAGTCCATATCATTCCCAGTTGTCCTGCCACCTCTGCTTCTTGTTTGGATCAGGATGAAGCTCTCAGCTATTCCTTCATCACTATGCCTACCTGCCTGCTGCCATGCTCCTCACCACAATGGTTATGGACTCATCTCCTGAAACTGTAAGCTCCACAATAAAACCTTTGTTCTAGTTGCTTTGGTCAAAGAGTCTTATCACAGCAATTGAAAAGTAACTAAGACTCTCTCACCAATGACCCTTCTGTTCTAAATTCCAGCTGTGACTTCTCCTCACTGACCTAACTTCAGCCCACACTTGAGCACTTCCATTTCCGTCTTTGGTTTCCAATACACCACCCTCTCCTGGCTTCCGTCCCACCCACCCCCAATCACTCCTCAGTCTCTGTGTTAGTTTTGCTGCTTCCTTTTCTCGACCTCATAACTTGAGCCTGCAAGCCTTTTATGACCACATACACCCATTATCTCTGACATGAATGTCCTCAGCTCTAACCTCCAAACTCATGATGCATACTGGAGTCAGAACTCTACTGCCCAAGTTACCTCCAGCTTAGTATGCCCAAAGCACACACTTTTCCTGCAAAGATCACTCCATCTCAACTTCTCCCATCTTTTCTTCTTCCAACTCAGTTGGAAGCTAGTTGTACTAGCTGTTCTGGTCCGAACCTTAGGGGGCCATCCTTGACTTCTTTTTATACCCTACTATCCAGTTAATATAAAAATCATTCTAATTGTACCCCTATATCATATCTGCTATCCACTGCTACTGCTACCATCTGATAAGAGAAACATGCTTCATCTTGACAACTGGTCTGCGGGTTGGTGCTGCCCACATTCAGGATGGGTCAGTTAAATCTTTCTAGAAACACCGACAGTGAAGATTAACCATCACAGAGCCCTGATCGACTTAGCCTTCCACATTGACTCTACTTCCATGCTCTTTGAATAGCCCAGACCTATCTCCTATCTTCTGCTACCTTCTTCTCTCCTAGAATGAATGCTCTTTTCCAAGATAAACATGTAGGTAACAATGAGGCTTCACCTTTGACCCCAGTTACATAGCAGTCTGTTTACTACTCCCAGAACACTCTATCCTTTTAGTCTATCTATATTGTTTCTTCCACAAGGTTTGTAACTTTCTAATGTGCTGCCTTTTTCCTCCCTTGCTAAAATATAAACTGTAAGAGGGAAAATGTTCATGGGCTTTGAAGAATGGCAGACACACAGTAGGTGTACAGCAAACACTTATTGGATGTTTAATGAATACCAAAATGCATGATGTGTTCCTTAAAGGGTTGATAGCATTTGCCATGAAATCATTTGAAGCTCTTGTTATTTTTGTGGACTTTCCCCAAACTCCTGATTTATTTATTGCTTCTAGATCTATGTAGGTTTTTGATTGTATGCCTGGTTGTTAGTGTTAATGAGTTATGCATTTCCATCAAGTTACATACTTCATTTAAGTCTGAAAATGTACTGGCACAAAGCTGCCCCAATGTTCTCTTAATTTCTGTAAAGCACCACTGTGACTGTTTTTGATTCAAAGCACTGCTTATTCACTCTCTCTTGCTCCTTTTTGTATCAATTATTGCTGATGCTCTGCATTATCTTTCATAAATTTCTCCTGTTACTGTCTTTGGCCAAACTCTGTTGGTCTTTTACACATTACCCAAGTTATACTCTGTGAAGGGTCAATGTCCTCACCATACTCTTCCTGTTATCATCTCACTCGATGGGGTTGGGGCACAGGGGGTGAGGGGTAAGGGGTGGGGACTTTACCTCCCTGACTCCTTAGAGTTAGGCCAGGTCATTTGATTAATAGTTAAAGCCATATATCCCTTTAGATGAAAATATTTTTAAAAAATCTATGTACAGGAAAGAAAGTGTCTTTCCAGTAAACATGAACTGGGTCAATTAGATATTCATATGGATAAAATAAATCAAGATCCTTATCACACCATTTACAAAAATCTCCAGATGGGTGGCAGATATAAATGTGAACAATCTTGGACAGGCAGTTTAAAAAAACAAAACAGATCTGGACAAGAGGTGAATGCCTGGTCTCAGCCTAGATCCCATCCCTGGGCACTAGCCATTCCGGGGAAGACCTGCCCAACTTGGCCCCAGGTTCTGGCCAGCAGGCAGGATCCTCTCCACCCCCACCAGGAAGGCTCCCCTTCTCCAAGACCCCCGGCAGACCCTGCAATCTCCATGCCCTGCCCCCATGCCCATCTGCCCAAGACCCCAGTCACTTCCTGAGACTTAGAGACCAGCCCCCAGCTCTCATCCTGCCCCGGACCTCCCATCTGGACAAGAGCTCCCATCCCACCCCAGAGCTCCCATCTGGAAAAGAGAGAGAGGCTTCCTGAATCTGTCAGCTCTATCTGGACCAAGTGCGCTGATAAGACCAAGAACAAATCCACAAGGAGATGGGCAGACGTCAAGGCGGAAGTACATACAACAAAATGAAGAACAATACACCATCACCAGAACCTAGCCCTCCTCCAACAGCTAGACCTGAACATCAAAAAATGGAAGAAGCAGAAGAAACCAGCCTTATGAATAACATCATGAAGAGAGTAAAGGCTTATATAGAAGGAATCACAAATGAAATTGAAGAAAAGGCAAACAAAAAATGGGAAGAACACTATAAAAAACTAGAGGAAAGGACAAATAAAGCAGAAGAAAACAATAAAGCCCTGAAAGAAAAACATGAAAAAGCAATGAAACAAATGAAGGAAACAGTCCAAGACCTGACAAGGGAAATAGAAAAAATGAAGAAGACACAAACAGAGGGAATGCTGGAAATAGAAAATCTGAGTAAACGAACGGGAACTTCAGATGCAAGTATAACCAACAGAATGCAAGAGATGGAAGAGAGGATCTCTGACGTTGAAGATACGGTAGAAGAAATAGATTCATCAGTCAAAGAAAACACTAAAGCCAACAAAGTCATGATCCAAAATGTCCAAGAAATTTGGGACACCATGAAAAGACCAAACCTATGAATAATAGAGATAGAGGAAGGAGAAGAATACCAACTCAAAGGCACAGAAAATATATTCAACAAGATCATAGAAGAAAACTTCCCAACTTAAAGAAGGAAATGCCTATGAAGATACAAGAAGCCTATAGAACACCAAACAGACTAGACCCCCGCCCAAAAAAGTCCCCTCGCCACATAATAATTAAACAACTAAACGTACAAAATAAAGAAGGAATATTAAGAGCAGCAAAGGAAAAAGGCCAAGTGACTTATAAAGGCAAACCCATCAGAATAACACCCAATTTCTCAATGGAAACGTTGAAAGCCAGAAGGACCTAGACAGATGTAATGCAGACACTAAGAGACCATGGATGCCAGCCTAGACTAATATACCCAACAAAACTTTCAATCATCATAGACGGAGTGAACAAGACATTCCAAGACAAAGCCAGATTTAAACAATACCTATCCACAAACCCAGCTCTACAGAAAGCACTAGAAGGAAAATTCCAACCTAAGGAAGTCAGATACACCCTCGAAAACACAGGCAATAGATAACACCACAGCAGTAAACCCCAAAGAAGAGAAGTACACACACACTACCACCAAAAAATAACAGGAATGAATAAACACTGGTCATTAATATCCCTTAATATCAATGGACTTAATTCACCTATAAAAAGACACAGGCTTACAGAATGGATACGAAACCAGGACCCATCTTTCTGTTGCATACAAGAAACACATCTCAAATTCAAAGATAGACACTACCTAAGAATAAAAGGCTGGGAAAAGACTTTCCAATCAAACCGTCTTAAGAAACAAGCGGGTGTAGCCATCCTAATATCCAGCAAAATAGACTTCAAACTAAAATCAATCAAAAGAGATCAAGAAGGGCATTACATACTCATCACAGGAAAGATCCACCAAGCTGAAGTTTCAATTCTGAACATTTATGCCCCAAACACAAGGGCACACACATATGAAAAGAAACATTACTAAAGCTTAAAGCACATATAAAACCCCACACACTAAGAGTGGGAGACCTCAACACCCCACTTTCACCACTGGACAGATCTCCCAAATCGAAACTTAACAGAGAAATAAAGGATTTAACTGATGTTATGACTCAAATGGACTTAATCAATATCTATAGAACATTCCACCCTAACAAAAAAGAATATACTTTCTTCTCAGCACCCCATGGAACCTTCTCTAAAATTGACCACATACTTGGCCACAAAGCAAATATCAACAGATACAAAACAATTGGAATAACCTCCTGTGTTCTATCAGACCACCATGGTTTAAAGTTAGATTTCAACAATAACAAAAACTACAGAAAACCTACAATTTCATGGAAACTGAATAATGCTCAACTGAATCACCAATGGGTTAAGGAAGAAATAAAGAAAGAAATTAAAAACTTCCTAGAGATCAACGAAAATGAAGACACCACATACCCAAACTTCTGGGACACTATGAAAGCAGTGCTAAGAGGGAAATTCATAGCACTAAATGCCCACATAAAGAAGTTGGAGAAATCTCACAACAGTGACTTAACAGCACACCTGAAAGCTCTAGAACAAGAAGAAGCAAAGTCACCCAGGAAGAATAGACGCCAGGAAATTATCAAATTGAGAGCTGAAATCAATAAAATAGAAACAAAGAGAACAATACAAAAAATTAATGAAACAAAGAGTTGGTTCTTTGAGAGAATCAATAAGATAGACAAGCCCTTATCCAAACTAACCAAAAGACAGAGAGAGAGCATCCAAATTAACAAAATCAGAAATGAAAAGGGGGACATAACAACAGACATTGAGGAAATCCAGAGAATCATCAGGTCATACTTCAAAAACCTCTACTCCACAAAACTGGAAAATCTAAAAGAAATGGATAGTTTTCTGGATAGGTACCACATACCTAAGTTAAATAAAGACCAGATAAACTATTTAAATAGTCCAGTAACCCCTAAGGAAATAGAATCAGTCATTAAAAGTCTCCCAACCAAAAAAAGCCCAAAATACCAATACTCTTTAAATTGTTCCACACAATAGAAACAGAAGGAACATTACCAAACTCCTTCTATGAGGCTACAATTACCCTGATTCCTAAACCAAACAAGGATACAACAAAGAAAGAGAACTACAGACCGATCTCCCTCATGAACATTGATGCAAAAATACTCAATAAAATACTGGCAAACAGACTCCAAGAACACATCAAAACAATTATCCACCATGATCAAGTAGGCTTCATCCCAGGGATGCAAGGGTGGTTCAACATACGAAAGTCCGTCAATGTAATACACCATATAAACAAACTGAAAGAAAAAAATCACATGATCATCTCACTAGATGCAGAAAAGGCATTTGACAAAATCCAACACCCCTTCATGATAAAGATCTTAGAGAGATCAGGAATACAGGGAACATACCTAAACATAATAAAGGCAATTTACAGCAAGCCAACAGCCAACATCAAAGTAAATGGAGAGAAACTCAAAGCGATTCGACTAAAATTAGGAACAAGGCAAGGCTGTCCGCTCTCCCCATACTTATTCAATATAGTACTTGAAGTTCTAGCCAGAGCAATAAGACAGCATAAGGAGATTAAGGGGATACAAATGGGAAAGGAAGAAGTCAAGCTTTCCCTATTTGCAGATGAC